>VZTR01012658.1:259130-282531 GCA_013400775.1 Chaetops frenatus
TTTCCCTTAGGCACCAGAAATCCCATCGTGGAGCAGAGCCTTAGTGTGCAGAGTCTCTCGTCAGGGCAACTTTTCCACTCTGAGTCTCTGAATCCTCCAGGTTCATTCCTCTAAACTCCTTTCACTCTCTCTCCCTCTGGGAAGGGATAGCAGCCGGTGCTTTGTTTTTTTTCTTCTCTCTTCGGAGTGATTTCCAGCTCTTCCTCCTCGAAGGATACTCTTTCCTGGGACGCTGCTGCTGGTTTACTCACAAGTGATGTGCAAGGGCTGCAGAGAGCTCCTGTAAGAGCCTGGGGTTCCCAGCCTCCCTGGGCTCTCCTGCTGCTCCCCTCCTCCTTCCGACGAGGCTCTTGGGCTGCTGGTTTGTTTGCTGCTGCTGCTGCTGCTGCTGCTGCTGCTTTCAGCCTTCCCCCAGCCCTTGGGACAGCCTTTGCTCGGATTTTGCTGCTGATGGGCCACCGATGATGCCTCTGGAGCAGAGTGAGCACAGCGTGTTTGTATATTTAATGTAGTCAGACCTGCCCACCTCCTGCTTAGGAGGAGGAGGAGGAGGAGGAGGAGAGAATCCCTGCGCTCCAGCAAACAGGCTGCAGGGTGGAAAACTTTTGCAGGAGGAATAAAGGGGGAGATCCAGAGCCCAGCTGCAGACAGAGGTGAATATGGAGCCAGCTGGAATCTTTACAGCACCGGAAGCTCAAACAGCTCTTAATTAACAAAAGCTGTCTCTTTAATCTCGTCCAACTGCTCTTCAAAATCACTCCAGTGCAATTAGACTGAGTTATTTCTGGCTTGGGTATGTATATTTGCTGTCAATAATTACTGGGGTGATGAACCTGCCCATGAGAATGGGGTCTGCTGTGCTTGGAGCTGTACAAACACGTAGTACAAATACAAGTATTAGTGTCTGTTCACAGGCAATATTGCAAACCAGAGGTGGGACCAAGACAAGGTCACTTGAATTTATCTGTATGCTTAAGTGTACCTTAAATACATCACAAAGAACTCTGTTGAAGTCTTGCAAATTTGGTGGAGGAAAGGATAACTCCCTGTGTTGGCAAGGAATTATCACTCCAGCCCTTCATCTCTCATCCCTGATTCCTTGCATGGGAGACATGGAGTGGAGCTCTCCCCGTTTCATTTTAAAACTAGCTTTGATAATAACACAATTACTTCCACACGGATAGCAAATGGATTTAATTTTCAGGCAAGGGTAATGTTGCAAGCTGCAAAATTAATCAAAGTCTCTTCTAATAATATTAGCTACATATTTTATGTACTATAATTTCCCTACTCCCAAAGCTTCTCAAATATCTTCCAATATAATAGATTGCTTGCTGCAAATGGAGAGGATTAAAGTCACAAGAGAAATTAGGTCTGTACTGAGATTATAAATAACATCAGTGTAGTACCAAACTCCACTTGTCTTGTTTTTCTTATCTCATCTCTTCTTCAACAATTGTCAGCCTTTCCAGTGACAAACCACATTATATTTTCCCACCTTATGGATTCCACTTTGCTTTCTGAGTCCTGACCCTCACTGCAGCACCTGAGCACCTGTGATATGCTATAAAAATCTGTAATGCTCATTCCAGGGAACCATCCAGCATTAATTTAATAAGCAGCAGATGTGAGATCAAATTAACTCAGAGCTGAAGGGTGGGATAGATCCTGAGAGCCAGGTCCTGTGCAGCTCTGAGCACCCCCAGCAACAGGGGAGCAGAGGGGCAATCACTCCTCACCAGGGTAAAAACAGCATCCCTCTGTCACCTACTGCAGCCACACAGTCCCAAAAATGATTAGAAAAAAATTCCCAGCATTTCTTTAAACCCCTTTTCTCCATGGAATCTGAAGTCTGCAGGTTCTTGTAGTCCTTGTTAGGTCCAGCCCAGCTCAGTTCTGACCCAGCAGCAATAAATGAGGGAATCCTGGGTTTCTGCCCACCTAAATCCAGCCACGAGCACCAAACACAACAAATAGTGGGGAATAGGATTTCTAAGGTCATTTTTCAGGGAGGCTGGTGCTCTGCACAGGTCACACACTGAGCAACCAAACCCAAGGGATGCAAGATCAACTATTCCTTTTTGAAAACCTTGGCCATAAATAATACAGGTATCCTTGACTACAGGCCCTCCTGTGAAGAGCTGATTCAAATCCCATGGACAAACCCCATGGACAAACCCCATCCATCTTCACCTTGCCTGGCTTTCTGGGATGGCAAGCAAACACTGCTTTAGATTAACCCCATAAATCACTTTGATTAAAAAGGATTTCCTTCTTTTGGAAATTAATCGTAAATCACCATTTCCTATGAGTGAAACATTTATCCCTCACCTCACTGGCCATGTGGGTAATGAGCATATTTTACAGAGGTTTCTGTGCCTTGAAGTGACCTTGTTAAATCTCACTGCCAGTTTCTTTCTGCATCATTGGGCCATAACAAAATTTCCATCAGCTTCTGTGTGTATTTGGAAGGTGATGACTTCCACTGGTACATGTGCAAGGGACTCTGACTGGAACAAAAGATGCCATTGAAAGGTTTTAATGATTTTTTTTATTGTGTAGAAAGCTGAAACTCCAGCCTGGTTTCCAGGGACCCAGCTCTGAGCCTCCTCCTTATTATTATCTTTCTTTGTCTGAAAAAGATGTGGATAATTTGGGTGATCCAGAGGTTCACAAAAACTGATTCAAACATTCCAGCTACTGAAGAGTGAGCAAAACACAAACAAGGCAGTGTTTCCCCAAGGTTTCCAGTGAAATCTCAGACTTGTCCTTGGAAAAAGGGCAAGCCAGTAACAAGCTCAGTTTTGGGCCATTTAGTGGAATTCCATGATTTTGCAAGGATCTGGTAAGTCTTGACTGTGCCTCCTTGCATTCTGTGCTCCTGTAAATCTCTTGTCCACTTTAACCCTATCTCAAATAATTTTTGTTCCATAAAACACACTGGCAGAAGCAGATTGAAGGTCCGTGAGAGGTGGGTGCCTGCACATAAACTATGCCTAAGCCCCCTCTCCTGCCATCGCTCATTCAATATTGAAAAAACCCAGCTGCTCAAGGAGGCAGAAGCAGCTGCACTGCCAGAGAATCCTAGGACTGCACATTTCTTTTGAATTTGCTCCCTCTCTCCACAATCTTGTCTTGGATGTCACAGCCAGCTCTCTAGGGCAAAACCTTGACCTCTGTTTATTTTATAAAATGTCACCTGGATGTTTAAATCTACAGGAGTGAGACATAATAATGATAATATCCCCTTACCCATTGCCCATTTGGGCACAAGGGACAGCGTGGGCTAATGGAATGTTTGAAAAAAACCATCTTTGCATTCAAAGGGGATGGGAATTTTTTTCCTTGTTTCTGTTCCTATGACAAAGATTTCCCTCTCCTGTTCCTAACTGCTCTGTCATCAGCAGAGGCTTCAGGTGGAGCAAAAGCAGAAAGAAGTAAAGCAACAGTGAAAGGGGAGAGATCTCCTTTCAGTGAAATGTGCACTGAAATGAGCAGAACAGAGGGAAGTGCAGAGCTGTTTCTGAGGAGAGCAGGCTCCCTCTGCCTCTGGGGAAACCTGTGAGGTACTGCTGGCCTCTCAAGAGTGACTCTGATTTATTCATATTCATTTCACTTTGTTTCTGAAGTGACAGAAGGCTTTGAAAGACATTTTTAACTAAATGAAAGATTTTTTTACTGTGTAAGAGACTTCTGGCCATGCAGGGGAGCTGAGACACCTGCATGGGAGTAAGAACAACAGTAAAACAACAATGTAAAAATGTAAAAGAATTCAAATCCTAATGAGCACACAGAGAGGAGGGAGAGATGCTGCATATAAATGGAGGACTGATTATTTCCAAAGCAGTAGATATAATTGTGGAGCCCAGGCTTCTTGTCTTGAAAGTTAGCTGTGGAGTGGATGTGTTCCAGCCACAGAATTCTACCATATCCTCTTATTATTTCCTGGAGCACCCTCATGGCGTTGAGCAGGCCCTGCAGACAAAGGCAGTTGCCTTGGCTTTGCTAATCCTCACCCGCAGTGAGAACCCAGCTGTGCCAACAAGTCTGAGATGCTCCAAAGCTGCATCACGCCTGTGATTCCCATGCAGAGCAGGGCCCTGCCAAGGTGCTCGGAGTGAGCAGACACCTGGCAGCCCAGCCCTGGGTACCTGGGACACCACAGGCACACATCGTGCAGTCAGGGCCCCAGTGCTGAGCCAGGGCAGCCCCAGGGCTGCGGCCATGAGGAGATGGGGCTTGGAACAGAGGATTTCACACTCCACAGCAGGGCAGCGTGGCTAATGCAGCATCTCCCCCTCCTCTCGGTGTGCTCGTTAGGGTTTCAATCCCAGCACAAGAGCCCTGATGCATTAACTGATGCCTTAAGTTTTTTCCTTTTTCTGTTCTGCTTTAGCTTAATATGAAGTGTTACTAAGTTCTCTTCACAGGTTAGTTAGATACAACAATTGTCTCCAGCTCAAAATTCAAGGACAGTCATTCTGAACCTCAGGCCCAAAAGCATAAACAGTGTAAGAAGAGGAGAGCAAGCAAGGAGGATGGAACTTCATAATTCCAAGTTAGTAATTGGACAGTTAATCTCAATATGCAAATGGACCATAACTTATAAAACCATGAAACCCTGTGACCAGACCCTTCTTTTTTGTTCATCTTGAGCCCCATCCTGGCAGGGCTGCAGCCGGGCTCTTGCATTGCCAGGGTGTGGCCTTTGCAGGCCTTTCAGTAAATACCTACTTTATTCCTCTAATTTGTCTAGCCTCTGTTCCAGGTCACACTGATAAGGCACCATAAGCTTTTGTGTTGCCTTGGAGCTCTCGTGCATTGCTGGGCTGGGAGCTAAGGGGCTCAGTACCTTGCAGGATTAAACACATAATGAAGCTCTGGGGAGAACCCAGTGGTATTTACCTCTGAACAGCCTGTGCTGATGGAGAGCAGGGGGAACTCTCTCATTCCTTCTGTCTCCAGACTTGTTCCCACCTCTGTGCTCTACAGCAACGTGTTGATTCACTTTTTCTGACCAATGACTCATCATGCCAACAAAATGCAATAATCTAGACATTTCTCCCTCTCTGGATTTCTCTTCTTCTTGTTGCTCACTCAGGCATATCCTGGGAATTTCTGAATAAGGCTCTTTATTAATGAAGCAACAGGAGGATTTGTGGTTCTGTCTGTGCTTAAACAAAGCAACAAAGTGAGCCCAGCATTGAAGGAGGAAATGAAGCAAAGCAGAAAGTCGTGGCCTCATTAAGACTTCCAGCTCTACAACTATTAAAGGGCTCATGTTACAGATCAGATGAGCCTCTACATCTTATTTGTAAATGCCAGAGTCCATTGTAAAGAGCCCATAAAGAGCAAGGAGGCAGCTTTCACTTCTCCTAAGATCCATGCAGATGGATTTTTAAATTAGAGAACTGAAGCATGTTTCTTCAGACAAGTTTGTTCTCCAAGGATAGGTTTGGTTTCACTGCTCTGCTTTGTGGATCTAAATTAGGCTCTTGTTCTTCCTCACCAGAGGGCAAACACTGCCCAATTTACTCACTGAAGAAATTTGGAGCTGAGTGATTGACAAATCCTTTCCTCTCCCCAGTCAGCTCGAGCTACTGATCACAACATCCCAGCCAGTGCAAACCTGTCCGTGGGTGCTGCAGGCTACATGCAAAGCCAAGGCTAATGAGAACAGGGTGTAATTAGCTGGATGAGGTGACTAAGTTACAACCTTCCCTGAATTCCTGGCCTGATGATGGGGAGTGTCATAAACCTGCTGAACACCTCGGGCTGTGAGGGTCAGGTGCAGGACCTGCCCTCCCATCCAGAGAGCAGGAGCTGGGAGCTTCTCCAGCCAGCCCTGTTTGCACCAGTGGAGCTCAGGAGGTGCCCTGATTTGAAACTCTTGATGCCACTGCACAGACATGACCTAGAACAACTCCCATGCCAGGCCTCAGCTCCCTGAACAGGGGATATTTTAGCCAGGCATGGAGAGCAGATTGATCTGAACCTGAAATACCTCAAGTGCCCTCACCCAGGCTGCTGTGAAGGCAAGGATGAGCTTTGCCAGAGACAAACTCTACCCCAGGCTCTGTCTTGGTGACTTCAGCCTTCATTTCCATGCCCACATCAGGGTGAATGTGATCTGTGTCCTCTGTGCAAAAATCAGCATTAAAAAAATGCAGCCAGTGGTAAAAACTTGGTCATAAATATTGTGCTTGGCACAAAGCTTTGTCCATAAATATTTCCTTGGTTAACCAATAGGAAATGATAGCTCTTAAATCTCAATTATAGTTGAGTAGCAACTGGCTCACACTCATTGGCACCAGGGTCCTGCCTTGCTTGTGTGGAAATAAGGGCAGCTTTCCCACAGCTTTGGAAGAAACCCTGAAACTCTGATTTCTGATTTCCAGAGTTCAACAGCATTTGTTTTCTTTCTTAATTTAGAAAGAGCTGGGATGAATAAAACCTCATGTTTAGACTTCCGTAAGCACTGTCCTAAAGCTTCCTGCAGGAGATGTAGTGGCCATTCTTTTCCAGCTTTTTTATTTTTTGCGTCACTTTCTTTATGTACCGGATTCATTCATATATAGCTCACAGACAGCCTTAGGATGTGAATCTTCAGAAGTGCTGCACAAACAGGAAAGGAAAGGTGGTGTTTTTTAGTGAATTTTTGGGTGTTGCTGAGATGTTACCATCCTGTCTGCTAGTTAAGCTATGATCAAGCCAATTGAGATACCTTTCATTCCTACTAGAAACTCTAAATTCAAAGTTTTAAAAAAATAATAAAGACGATTCAGAACATCATCTTTTATGGCTGAAGACAAGCTGTGACCACACTCACCATACTGGTACGTGCTGCCTCCCCCCAGTGTGCACCTGGGAAGGTAGAGAGGGGACAATCCAAGAGCTCCAGAAAAACATGCCTTAAACCTGGATTAGGGCCAAAGATCCTTTTCCCCCTCACATCTCTTTTTGTGCAACAGTTGAGAAAGCCTTTGGATAACCAAGAAGGTAGGGCCTGATTTGCCTGCCTCCTCCTCCCACGTTTTTGGTACCTTCAGGCTCACATCTTCTCTCTGCTCATTAAGGCACAGGCTTCTATTATTTTCCTACTGACTGTCCCACACAAAAAGAAACATCAGCCATCTGCTACTCCCACAGTTTTCTGGATCACAAGAGTGTTGTTGATTAAGGAGGAAGTTTTTCCAAAAGGCACCCATTTCCCACTGATTTCCCCAAAAATATAGCTTCTTCCTCTAAAATTACAGCTTCTTGTCCTGCGTGTTAATAACACACTGGCCTTTACTTCAGATCCATGTACACCACTTGTTTAGCACAGCAGTTATTTACAGCACTACTCACTGCTCCGTCAGAGTAGAGCAACACAAACACTTGATTTCATGTGCCTGGTATTGTCAGAAAACCACAGCAGTCTCATGCTATTCAGGAACTTGGTTATTTTTTGTACTTTTCTACAAAAACAATTTATCACGATATCTTTAGGCCTCATCCTGCCACTCCAAACATCCAAAAGTTCAGGGATATTTATACCTGGGCTGCTTCTAATTATGCTAAGCAAGATGGTTAGGCTGGCATGACTACAGCAACTCCCATCATGATGACTGTAGAGCTTGGAATTAACATGAAGATACTTTGACATATTTATTCCTGATTCTATTCTTCCTCTTTTGGCACAGACTGGTGTCCCATATGGCCCATTGTTGGACCCTGCACCAGCTGAAGGAAAGGCATCTTTGATTGACACTTGAAAATACCAAGTTGTGCCTTTGAGCTGGCTCAGGCTGAAAATGCTCTTGGCAAATGGAAACAGTCATGTCATTTTTATTTCACTGTTCAACAGGAAGAAGACATTTTCTACACTGAGCAATACACATAGAAGTTTATTCTCTGAGGGGACAAAATTTTTCTCTTTTGATCTCCTGTAGCACGTTTCCAACTGGAAATGGGTTTCAAATCACACGCTCAGTTCTGAGTGGGACTTGGAGGAATAAAAATGCATTCCCAGCTCTGGCCTCCAGGTTTAGAAACCAGATGGCTCCTTCCCTTGAGGAACACTTAACTCTTGGTCTGAGCAATCTCCTGCTCCACAGGTTTGAAACCCTTGTGTGGGATTACCCACACCCAAGGTACACCCAAAGAACAAGATCTACCACCTCCTATCACCTGTGAGGATGGAAATGCAACCAAACTGTAGAGAATGGCCTGGGGATAGAAGTTTGGAGACATAGACACTGGGATATTTCTTTTTGTAATCCATTTCCAAAGCCACAATATGTCTCAACTTACTTTCCTTGAAGTCCTCAGGACTATCCACACCACCAGGAGTAAAAGTTATGCGTTCTTTCAAATTTTGCCATTATGGAATAGGAGAGAAATTAAAAAGGACTCCCCGGGTTATTTCACACAAAACCAGGTGTGAATAAATGAGCAGCAAATAACAAAACCCCCTGTTAGTAGCAGGGCCTATGGTAACATTATTTTCCTATGAACCTGATGAAAGCATTTTACTGCAGTCAGAGAGGAGGTGACTAATTTGTGGGTTGCAGCAAGAAGTTAAATTTGTCTAAAGGAAGAAAAGATGGGCATGGAAAAATTATTCCCTCTGCCTATTCAGAAAGTGCTTATAATAGAATATTTGCAATTCTCAAATATTCCCAGTCATGATCCTGTTACTGGGAGGGGAATCAAGCCAGGTCCTTGGAACAGGAGAACACTGAAATCACAGATTATGTCCATTTTGTGGGATGAAAATTTTGGTGGATAAAGAGCTGTTCCTCTGTGGCAGCAGTTGGGTTTTATCCTATGGCCGAGGATATATATCATATAACACACGACATATGTCCTATAACCCATAAATTCCTTGAGCAATGGAGATTGTAAATGGAAATCAGACAGACTGCTCCACACAGCACAGAGTGAAAAATCAGTCAACTCAACAGCAAATACAAAGGCTGTGCTGCGGGGCTCAAGAGCCATTTTGCTCCATGTATTCAAACACCTGCAGCAGAAGAGGCTCCTGTGGGGCATCTCCTTTCTGATCGAGAGAGATTTCTCATCTCAGTCCTCAATGAAGACACAAATCATTGAGCTGAGCCTTGCTTTTTGCAAGGAAGAAAATGCTGACCACTTAACATAAAAAAGCACCCACAAACATGAGTCATAGTCCAAAGAGCAGGAGTTTTTCTTTAAAATCATAGGATTAAACATGTATGAGGTTCTTTGCAATCCTTATTTACCCCATCCCACAGAGACCATACACTTCACTTCCTGATTAAGATTTTTTTATGGCTTTAAGAAGGGAAAAAAAGAGGCTGTCAGATGTTTCTTTACTCTGGGGCTGTTGGTGAGACTTCACAGGCCCTGTGGTGTAACTCCAAGTTCTGACAGCCCTGAACCTCAGCTCTTCCCATGGCATCAGCTTTGAGCCTCTGCCAGTGACTCTGCTGCAGAATTCCATGGGGGAAACAAGCTGAGAAAGACAAACCTCTGGCCCCATCTCATCATGACCTGTTCTCCTCTGGAATATGCTGTTTGCTGGAGGTGTGGAAAACTTTCTAGACTTGACAACCTACACAACAGTAATTTTTTTTTACCTGCTGGGGTTTGTTATTTTTTTCCTCCTGACAGTGAAGGTGCTTTGGAATTCATGGAAGTGTTTCATTGAGGGATATCTGCTTCAGTGCACTGCCATTGTTTGGTCCTCTAATCACAGGAGGAAAATACAAATGTATAAATTATTCAGGGAGAAATCAATAAGGCTTCTGAGGGGGAATTCACTGGCAGTGGTTTGGAAGGCAGCGAGTGGCTCCTCTCTGTTGTGGCCGGTGACTCGATCACACCACCGTTTATTAAAAATCCAGTCAGGTCCCACACAGAAATGATGTTATTCTAATACCCCAATCATTTCAGCGAGGTGTAAATTGCTGTGTTGCAAGGAATGGCGTTGCCTGAGGCAAGTTATCAGTTCTGTGGAGCAGGGCAGGAGATCAGTGGTGAAAGAAACGGCACAAGCACAGGCAAGGGGCTGACAGTCAAAATATTTCTATCGGGATCCCAAAGGCAGCAGCCGAAGCTTCAGTCAGAGACAATCATTGCTAGGATACAGCGAAATGTGTCCAGAGTCATAGCAACAACTGATTACAAGCAATTCCCCAAACGTTTGAGAGGAGGGTTCACTCTAGTCAGCACTTCAATTTCTTGGTGATTATCCAAGATGTAAACATCTTTACCCAAATAATCCAGCTGTCAGCCATGAAAATCGATTAAATGGGAAAGTGGATGCCTGCCAAATGGACCCTGCAAGGATGTCTGTGTAGGTGGAATCCAAGGGGGTCAGCAGTGCTACTCCCACAGTGGAAGCTCAGAGCCATGCACATCATTTTCCTTTATCCACATCACATTGTCCAGCCCTGCCAAGGCTCTCCTTGCCCCTCAGATGCAACGTTTAGGGAAACATAGCACCAAAAATTTAAATTTAAATTTAAATCCTATCTCCCATGAAGATGCAGAGTGTTTAGGGCAGCCAAGGCTAGGGATGACCCTTAGCTGGCTCCGGGCATCCCTCGCAGGGTGGATGTGGGGGTAAAACACTTGGGAAAGCCAAGGCTGACAGCACATCCTGGGGATCTGCGCTGCTGCTGCCACGAAATCACCACCCACACATCAAACAGTGGCCACCATCACTCCTGGGACAATTACTTCCCGGGAAAATACCGTGTTGTTCCCAATAGGGCAATGATTTCCACAAGGATCCATGTTTTTAGGTTGTGCTCTGCACCCAGAAGGTGCCAGCCACGCTCTCCTCACTGCTGGGAAGGAGCTGGATTTCCCTGCATTTCCCAGATTTGGCTGTGGCCCCGCACCTCCGGCAGGACAGTCCCTTTCTCTCAGTCTCCCTTTTTAATTTCCCTCCTCCTGGCTGTGTGTGACAATGCCAGGTGTGAGCAGAGCCCAGAGCTGCCCTTCAGGGGAGGAAAGAACTGACAGCCAGAAAAGTCTGAACTAGTTAATGTGCACAAGGGAGGCTTTATAAGCCTAATTAGTGGTAATTAGAAGTCCTCCAAAGCCATCCACTAAAGCCCTGATGAATATTTATTGCCCTATTATGGACTGCTCCCAGGTTTTCTCCAAGAGCACTGGTGGTTTTTTGGGGAAGGCAGCCATATATGGACTTTTAAAGCAATTGTTTCCAGAATTGCAGTGGTCTGTGCAACTCATGTGACTCTTACATACTGTAAAAATTTTACAGGGTAGCACAATGACTTTTTTCAGGATATACATGAGAGGTGAGCTGACCTTAACAGAAATCTGGTAATTTTACACAACTTGGAGTTGAATGAATTGAGAATTATGAATTGAGATATTATTTGCACTTTGGGCTGTGTGAGCCATTCTGTGCCACCTCAGTGGAGCCACTGGTCACACCAGGCTCTTAGGAGGAAAGGAAAGTTTCTGGGTGCAGAAAGTAAAAGTCCAACAGTGACACAGTCACTACTGCAGATTTAATGATGTTCAGGTGTTTGGGATGTGAGCCCTTAAACCAAAGAGAGAAGGTAAGGTTGAGCTGCTGGGTTTAACCTGGGCTACCAAGGTGGGATTTTGGGGGATTTTAGTGATACCTGCCTGAAAAAATGCTACACATGAATAAAAGTCCCTAAACCCGATTCCCACAAAGCTGGCTTGTGAAAGGCCTTTCCTTTAAAACTACAGATTGTGGAGCCATGAAACATTCTATATTTTCTGTTATTTTAAATGTGGATTTGTGCATCTGATATTTACAGCTAAAGTAAAAAAGGAAATTAATAATTCACAAACAAGACAAACATAAAAACAAACCATCTTTAAAACCTCATGATTTTAACCTTTTTCTTGAGATTTTCATTGAACTGACACATTGGTTTGAAGAAAAGGTGCTATGCATGAGGAATTTGTCCCTCTCTCACACAACATCATGTGTTACCCTCAGTAAAGGCAGCACCTGCTCCATCTACACTGAAAACCAGCAACCATAACCTCATGTGAGAAAGAACAGAGGAGAGGGAGAGAAGGAGAAGTTTAACAGCCTGAGAAAACCAGCCAAGAGGGAAAGTTGCTGCAAGGCACATTCTGTGCAGAGGGCTGAGGTGGGCTTTCAGTGGCTTTTGTACTTTATTTTCAGCACAGTGGACATGCTTTGGAAGCAAACCCCATTTATCAAAATGGGAGTTAGTGCTCCTGATCCAAACACCGGCAGGGGTGGTACACAAGGCTCTGACCATGCACCAGCAGTTCAAGCATTGGGAGTGTTTGACACATCTCATGGTGCAACTCGGTTTAAAATTATGGCACTTGTGTCTCTGAAAACACTCAGAGACCTTGAATATTCAGTCTCCAGGTAAAAAAAAAAAAAAAGGAATTAACCATTGATCCTACACCACCCAACTCCCCAGCATTCCAGGGAGATGCACTGAAAAGCTTCTGCACACTCCTGGTTACACAACCCACAAAACAACCCCCCTCTCCACACCCATCTCTGCAAGACACACAAGATAAATACAGAGAAGGCAGTATCTCAGCTAATTAAGCTCTCACAAAGGTGAACTGCTGCAAGTTTAATTAGCTTGCCGATGTTCCTCCTGCAAGGGTGTTTAAATCAAAGTCAGCTTCATCTGGATCTAATTTGTAGTGCACAGGGAGGTGGAGGGGTGAGCAGGCTTTCACCTTTTGCTGGAAGCTGCACATCATCTCAGGCGTAGGGAAAATGAGGTAAATGACATCACCAGGCTCCTCTGGGCAATGTGTTACATTTTTCTGTTGAAATTATTCATCTGTTATTTAGCTTCACATTGCGCCTGTTTCTACTGAAGACACTCAGCTCGAAAATCCAATCGCACAATTCACCTCAGTAATCCTGGTTTAATGGAAACAAGTTCATGGAAGGGCTGTGAGGGACACAGGGCCTTGGGTGACCCTTTCCTAGTGAATCCCTCTGCAGGGATCCAACTGGAGGTTACCAGAGCTCCTGGTTTCCTTCCCCAGGGACTGAGCTTCTCTTTATTTGAACAGAGGATAAACCAGTATTTTCCAAGAAAGGTAGGACTGTGAGGCAGGGGAGAGGGGCTCTAAATAATCCGTCCTGAATGTCCATTTCACCTTGTAGCCACAATCAGAGCTGCTGATCCAAGCCAGGGCTTTTCCCAAAGCTGGAGCAGCACCATTTCCCCTACAGCAGCACTTTGGTGTGAATACTTCCCCGTGCAATGGGGACACTTCATAACTCATTACAAGAGCTACTTTTAATTAAATCTGGAAACCATGAGCTATTCTAAGCTAAAGTGAAAATCCTATCCATTAGCTGAAGACTCTCCAGAGCTGGAGAAAAGTGATCAAAGGCAGATGGAGAAGAAATAAACATATGGCAGCTATTACAATTTTCAAATTGGGTTCTTTACCAGCTGTGTCCAAAATTTTCTTCTCTCAGAAGAGTAAATCCTCCTTTGTGAGTAAAGTATAAACTGAGACCAAACCTTCTGGCAGCTTCCAAACTCTTCTCTACACTCCTAAAAGGGGAAAGTCCACCACAGGCCACCACCAGCCTGGCTTTCCTCCTCCATGGTCACTGCAGTGGGGCACCCTTGCTGAAAAAGCACTGCCTGCATCTGACACTCCCCCACTGCCCCCACAATTCCAAGGCAACAAAAGCATGGAGGGTTTCAGAGAGGTTTCCAAGCCTTCCTCTGAGTTTGGCCTCTCTCTGTCTCACAACCCCTGTGATGCTTCCCTCTGGCACCATGATGCCTTTTCCTTTGTCACCTCTTGTCCCACAAGGCTCTGAGCCAGACAATGGGAAAGTCATCAAGAGCACCCAAGGAGAAAGGAAGGTCAGACACCATCACCACACTTTTTAAAGCCAAAAACTGCTAAACAGGAGGTCCTCTGGTTCAAAATTAACAATGGTTTTCCATGCGTAAAAAACCAGCTTTTTCCTACTTATTCTTATACAAAAAGACTGTACAGACAGTGGATTTAAATGGATGTAAATGGATCAATTTAAATATACAGCAGTAAAGCCACCTCTTCCCTACCTTCTTTCTTAGATTTAAAATTAAAAGGGAATCTTAATTCTGTCTATCTCTGTCTGAACACATCAGCTGTTCTGGTCTGCCCATGTGCAATCTCTTACCCCAGAGTGTGTGAGAGCTGATTGGAAATGCCTTGCCATGGATGATTTAAAATACATTTTTTCCAAAAGCAAACCTTGTGAGTCTGAGGCTGTCCTAGCCATGAGAAGTTATAATAAAGTTTCTCCCCTCTAATTTAGTATAATACACAGACCTTTGACTTCACATCTTCCCATCAGTATCAACAAACAATTAGTACTTTTGCTGAAACTTGTTTGTGTTTGCTTTACTTTCAAATGAACAGAAGGTATGGCCTCCCAAAATAAAATTATTAAAAAAGGAGAAAACCAGAATATGTCAGTAGGAAGGAATCACATGGTGCCTAGAAGAGAACAATTAATAGCCTCTAAGAAGTTGAGTACGAGCTACAAAACTCATTTGTATCCTAACAGGATTTTCCTTTGTAAAGGAAAACATGAAATATAAATCAGCGATTGACATTTCTCCTTGGGGAAAAATAGAGAAAAAGTGATGGATGACAGCTGGCAGAGCAGTGACAGTACACTCTGCAGAGATGCTCAGATCATTTGTTGACAAGGAGAGTTTAAAAGCTTGAACAAAATGGGAAATTTCTGCTCGCGCATTTAGTCAGATAGTGCTTAACTGGTTTTGTGATGAAGGCAGAAAATGCTATTTAAAGTTTCTGAAGATCCGACAAAAAAAAAAAAAAATAGCTCAGGGATAATCATTTTCTTGAAAGTCCAAGTTGTGAAAATACGATAAAGCACTGGCAAAACATTTTCTTCAGGATAAGACTTGAAAGCCAGCACAGGAAATAGGTTAAATAAACATAACTTTACTGTCACAAGAAATTGCAGTTTTACATTTTCCCTATAAACTTTTTTATTTTTAGGCAGGCAGTAGGAACTCTTTAAAGCCTCACATAAAACACCCATATATTTATATATACACACACAAAATATGTTTTATATACAAATATATAGATAAATGCATAGATATGTAAATATAAACCCCCTGTAAATAATTTTATATTTTTACATATTGCTTTTTTATTGTCAGTCACTAATCAGTGAGGAACAATAACAGGAAACTTCAAAAGATTCCAAATGGGATAGGGGACCCAAAATGGAACCAAACTTCAAAATCATGTCCAATTCCTCCAGAGGCTTCTCAGGAGTTCAAGAAGCCAATAATATCCCTTGTTTTGTTTGTGTGGATCAGCTTTGCAAAGCCCAACCTGGCAGTAACAGATTTGGACCATCTCAGACCAGGGGAAATCAATGCCATGAGATCTTCCAGAGCTGTGTTGTATTTGGTTCTTGTACACCTGATGAATTATTCCTATTTAGTGCTGGTTACACATTCCTGGAAAATAATGGATGGAAACTGGTTTGTCTGCTCCCTTCCTCATGACATTTAAAATTGCAAGTGACCAGGAAAAGTCTCCAAAATGAGCATTTTTCAGCTTTCAGCAGAGATCATCAGCTCTCTCCACATAAAAGAGAAAAAGTCTTTCATCTAGGTACTTTTAAGTACAATGTGCTGTGAGCCAGAAGTGCTCAGACAGGACAGGGATGGTGGGATGTGCACAAGAACCCAGCCATGGGTGATTTCTCACTTCACAGACCTATGACCAACCCACCTGAATTTTGCAGCATGATACAAATTCAAAACACTTAAAAAATAATGGAAACAATTAGCAGAGCTACTTGACAGCCTCTGTCTGGATAAACCCACATTCACACTTAGTTTGGAGTGGATGAAAGTCTTGAGAAATGTGGGGCCGTGCTCACAAGAGGATCAACTCTGCACAGGATCTGCTTCAGAATGGAGTCTGAGGGCAACTCTCCCCCTTTAAAAGAGGAAACGGGAGACAAGAAAGGCTTTAGCAAGAAGGAATTCACGGAGTCTATGCAATTTGTGAGGTCTGTGTTAATAGGGTTTAACAAAGCTTTGTTACCATATAGAGATGGGCATGCAGAGGAATTTTTGGGGGTTATTAACTCTCATGCCTTGTTGGTTGGGATTATCATGCAGCAGAGAAATGTGATTTCTGCGTGTTGCATTTGTTTTCAAAGCCTGGGGCATTTCAGAGAGAGGACCACCCTCGGATCTGAGCTGTTTGCTCAGGCTGAGCAGAAGAGGTTACTAATTCCTCCTCCTGCTTAGTGGAGCTGTTGGTTGTCTTCGGCAGAGGAGCTCTGCGAGGGTCAGCAGCAGGGAGATAACTTTGCCCTGCAGGGATGGGCCATTTTATGGACTCATCAGCCATTCCCTGGCATGCAACGACAGCAATGAGCTGCTGCCACCCCTTCCTCGCCTCTCAGCATGTTAGGAGTCAGGCAGAAGACCAAGGTAAGCTTCCTGAAAAACCCAGCTCTATTCTCTTTCTCATCACTTCTCAGTTAAAACATGGGGGAAAAAAAGAGAGAAAGGAAGAGACTAGAGAATGGAAAATTCATGGGAAACAACAGATTTAAGGGTATGAAGTGGAGACAGGGAAAAGCTGCAAAGATGAAGGCTAACACTGAATCTTCCATATTCTAAGTTCCTCATTGATAGTACCTAGTGAGAAGCTTCTCTCTTTTCTTTTCTGCAAGCTTTTACCCCTCTAAAACTTGTCTTGCCAAGTATTTTTTTGTTTGTTACAAATGAAACAAGAGCAGCTGATTCACAGAGATGCCTCTGTTCTGGTGTGGTCAGTACAACCTGAAGCCTCAGAGGAGGGACAGAAGAAAGCACTAAGGTTTCCAGGAATTCATGAAAAAGAAATAGGTGAGCCAAGATGATAAATAATTATCCTTTTGGTGTATACTTCAAAGAAATGGGTGAATTTCTTGCAGGAAAGAGCAATCTGGACCCCTGTTCTTGTGGCTCATCAGGCTGGGTGGTGTTAACACATATGGAAAATTTCTGTCGCTTTTTCTCCATCTCATGGAGATGCCAAACATCAGCTAAAGCAGCACCGGCAGAGGAATAAAGCTGGGAGCAGCCTGCTGCACTCCCTGCGTGTGTTTACTGCAGGGAGAATGACTCGTTGTCAGGACTAATTCTGTAATGGGAGTGACAACCATTTAGGGGCTGACTGGTGTCATTAGATGTGGCTCGCCTGCCCTGCAGCTACTTTTGCTGGCGATTTGTGCCGTGTTGTCTTTCAAGATGTGCGGGAGGGGACGAGGGGAGGACAGAGTGCAAAGGGTTATCTATTTCCAAACCCTTCTAACAGGAACTAGGCCAGATCTTGCAGGCTGAAAGGTTCACTTGGGGAGGCATGGAGAAGAGAAGGGAGTGCATGGGGAGTGGGGAAGCAACCCCAAATCTGCTTTCACTGCAGTGTGGGGATCTCTGATGTTCCCCAGTGTCCCCTGAGCATTTGCAGGTGTCAGTGAACAGGTAACAGCTCCCAGTGGGAAGGGAACCCTTTTCCTGCACAGCAACACTTAGGATTTCTCACACACCCAGAGGACTGCTGGATCCTTATTTTCATACCACTCTTGTGTTACTTTTATAGACCTACAGAGTGCACGTTCATCCAGGGTTTCCCTCCTGGAATTGCAGAGGAGGGAAAGGTTAAGCCCATTACAAATATTCTTTTTGACTGACAGCTTAAAAAACTTCAGATTGTGAATCAAGTTGTCCCCTGGTCAAATATTAATTACTTACTGTTATTCACCATGGAAAACAAAAGTTGTGGTAGCTCTCAGACGCTCATGTCGTAGCTCTTCACAAAAGCTTGACTTTGATCAAGGGCAAACAAGATAAGGAAGAAGAGTAAGGTGCTGTTTGAACTGGAAATGCTGAGGTTTTCATTTTTTGGGATCTCATCCTGAAGCCAGAAACCAGCATGGGCTTTGCTGGAACAGCTCTCTTCCCATGTCACCTGGACTGGCACAAGCTTTGCACTACTCATTAGTCAGTACGATAAATAATTTTGCTCTTCCTTCAGACAGAAAGAAACCAATGTAATGGGAGATGTGGAGAGGGTAAAACCCAACCAAAACTTGAAAAAGCCTCAACAAGGACCCCCTTGGCTTTGTTCCACTGCTCACCACAGGCTGGCATTGCCTTCTCTAACTCCCCATGAGCAGCAAACCCCCCTTGGTCCCAGCAGCTGGAGAAGTGGCCCTGTCCCTCTGCAGGTGTCAGACAGCAGCAGTGCCCAGCTGAGCCTCGACCGTGTGTTGGGCACTAATCTATTCTGACAGCAAATGAAGATGTTTTCCCCTCTTCCCCCATGTATAGCCATTCCTTTAAACAACTTGGTTTTTTTCAACACTCACACTTGAAATCGGCAGAGATGGTTTGAAATGATTGAATTGACTCGGGGAAGGTGTTTAATCACATTTAGCTGTGTGACACCTTGGAGCCTCGCTGCAGTGATACAGTGTTGTGAATCATGTTCCCACGGGGCACCAAGGAGTTGAACAGTTTTATGTCACAACGTGCACTTGTGTGATAAATCCCCCACGTACTTTGCCTGGATGGCTCCAGAGATCCCCACAAACACTGTACCTGCTGATTTTTGTATATTTGGGGGGGATCTTTGGATCCAATTGCACATCCAATTAGCAGGGCTGGCAGCAGCTGTTCTTAGGGGAGGGCAGGCTGGCTGGAATTTCAAATAAATACAGATGTTAGACAGAATTCATGTTGATAAAATATTTCAACTCTAATCTTAGTATAAACCAAAAGGCAGTGGTGGGTTATTATTTTTCCAGTTGTCAGGTGAAAGTTAGATTTACATAGTGCTGAAGGAACAGGGTGGAAGAGAGAGCTGCTGGGCTCTCTCAGCAGCCCCAAGCTCTCACTTGGAAATAATTTATGGAGCTGACATTCTGTGGACAGAAACCTGAGGGCAAGTCAGGCCTGTGAGGGGAAGGACACATCTGAGGGATGTGAAGTGTGAGGTCTACATTGCTGTGAGTGGTGGCATGTGTGATGGATGGGCAAGAAGTTCAAGTAAGTGCAACAATGGATTATGAAAGCTGTCCTCACTCTGGGAAGAAGAATTGCCCAGGTGCTGAAAGAAGCAGCAGCAGTTGTGCCATGGGGAATGAAACCCCTTATTTCTGTCTCTGGAGCCACACCAGAAGGCTGTGTTTGGGATCTGCATGTCAGATTCTGCATGGTCCAATTTCTTTTCTGTCTCCTGGATGGTGATTGATTTACTGACCTTGAGTCCAACACCTTGCCCTGTGGGCAGCACACAGCCTCTCCCTGCTCTTCATCCAGGCTCTTACCTTTAAGTTATCTCTCCATGCCTATAACCCAGGAATCTCATTTGAATTCAGTACAAAATAACAGTTTTATGCTACTGCATAATGTAACATGGGCTGAGCCTATTGCAGGGACTTGGGAACATGCAGGTGAGGGAGAAACACCTCTGTTATTTAGTCACACCTCAGAAGCTGAAAGACAGGGCTTTGCTGTCCTAGGGGATGTGGAAACTTGGTGGGGAAAGGCATCCTTGCTAAAAATGAGCCTCCTGCCACTTCTGAGGGCAGAGGAGGCTCAATCACCCCAAGGGTTTCCTTCCAGGCCTGATGTCTGCTTGGAGAGGGAGGGTGTCTGGCTGTATCCCTGCTTCGGAAGAAGGTGAGATTTAAACTCTGCCCTCTGCATCCCAATGCAGAGCCCTGAAACAGCACGTCATAAACCCAGCATCTCACTAAATCCAGCAGGTCAAAAAACCCAGCAGGTCAGTAAGCCCACCACGTCACTAAACCCAGCACCTCACATAGCCAGCACATCACTAAACCCAGTTCCTCATAAACCCAGTACCTCATAAACCCAGCACCTCATCAAACCCAGCACCTCACTAAACCCAGTACATCATCAAACCCAGCACATCACTAAAACCAGCAGATCATTAAACCCTGGTGCTACCTGGGGACCAGCTGGGCTGAGCCTCCAGGGAGCTCAGACTGTCCAGCAGGACTCGATGGGCTCTCTCGGCTGAAACTCCGGGTCCTGCCCCCACATCCCGACACAGCCCTTTGCCTGCTTGTCGTAATCACTTTGCAATCTCTTTTTCTCTCTCCTGGCTGCCCTCCCCCTTTCCTCTCCTTTCTTTTATTTCAGCCTTTCCCGACATTTGCCCCCCTCCGTCCTCTCCTCTTCCCTTTCCCCACCTCACACTGTCCTTGCTTTCATTCCCGATCACTCTAAATCCTGTCTGACGTCTGAGCTTTTGTTCTGCTCCCTCCTCTCTCCTGCTGGGACCCGCGCTGCCTTTCTGTTTACACGCATGTCTATACAAATCCAGTGTGTGACAAAGCGTGGAAAAGTGCCCCTCTGAGACCCGTTCTCCCCGTTTTCCTTTTGCTGAACAGACCGTCCTTTGTGCCAAAATAATGACTCAGCACTGCCGCGGGAGAAGGGCCGTGTTTGCTCCTCAAGAAAGAGGGATGCAGATGAGCTGCCCAGGATTTGGATTTAGACTGAACCTCTGACTCGAAGATGATGCTGCCAAGTGAAAACAGCAGTGAAGCAGCGAGATGAGAAGGAGGAGACATTATTCAACAACACAAAATTAACTTTTAGGTTTGTTTCCCTCTGCCTGGATGAACCAGAGGCTGGACGAAAATCAGCTCTTCTACTGCTCTTGCTGACCGTGTGCACGTAAAGATTTCCCAGGGGTTTACTGATTCCCTTTGTGTAACTTGAAACATAATCACGTTATGAACAGAAATTGCAGCAGTTTGAGCTTTCAGCTAAGTGTTCTTGAATGGTCACTTGTCAGTTTGAATCCAGCATCCTTTATCAGTCACTTTATGCCATGGCATTTCAGCTTGAAGACAACCAGCTGCATCTTTCAACATTGCCCACTTGATCTGGCTGCCAGTTTCTGTCTGACTCACAGCATTTTATTTTAAGCAAAAGAAGTTATGAAATATTTATCCTTTTCCTTGGGAAACTTGAAACTGGAGGCAAAATGTAACATTTTTCCTTTTCCCTTCCACCTCCATGTCTCTGAACTGCTCCATTCAGTCTCCCAAGAGAATTCAGGAGTGACCCCAGCCTTACTTTACAGATATTGGGATTTTTTTGTGGGAGAAGGGAGTGGGAGTCTCACTAACACAAAACCCCTTTCACTTTGACTGTCACTCTGCCCAGCTCTGTGTACAAATCTGCCATACTGATTTTTCTGGGACTCCCCAGCATCACTTCTGGAGACAGGTAATTGCACACTTTTCCCATGGATTTCTTCTTTTATCCTAGAGGAAATAGCAGAACCCACTGTTATCATGAATTGAAAATCACAAAACAATCGACTGATTATCTCTGTGCACTTTCTGTGCTCTTGGCATCCTTTAGAGATGGATTGCCTTCATCTATGACCAGTGGGAACAAGGAAAAGGCCCAACTAGAGCTTCTTGGTTCCCTCTGTAGGGATATAATGGGACCAAGCTGATTTTATCCCCATGAGATAATAATAATAAACCCGTGGGAGGAGGTGATGAGTGGAACAGATTCCACAGGCAGACTGCTGGCTCTAATCTGGCTGTTGTCATTCTGCTGCCGGTGTTAGGTCCAAACAGCCAGCCAGGGAGATACCCACGTATTTCCGTGGGGTTTATGTCAATCTTCTGACTTTTCATTTTACTGGGGTGTTGTTTTTTTATTTATGGAAGTTATGGCATTGAGCCCGGCTTGGGTTGTGGATAATCTCTGCTTAGAGCTTCTTGATCCATTTTCCAAAAAGATTATTTTAATCTCTTCCTCCCTTCCCCCAGTACATCTCACAACACCAGGGGATAATTATTTATCCTCTTGGCTCGCCTCAGTCCCGCTGGCCACCATTTAATGCTGGCCAGATGCCTGGAGCAGAGGAGACAGGGAGAGTTTTTGTGCAGGGGATGTGATGTGACACGGTGTCAGTGATTTGACACGGCAGCACAAAAGGACTAAATCCATCCTTAAGTAAACTATCACAAACAATAGTTTTGTGGCTCATCTGTGCCCTGAGCCAGGCAGAGGCCAGGCTGACCCTGGTTTGAGCAGTCCCTGGGATGCTCTGCTTTGCTGTGATGAGTTGTTCTGCTAAGCAAGAAGAGCAAACAGGAAAACCCTTCAAGCAGATCCAGGCAGGTCCCCAGCACCCAACACTGTCTCTATTTTGCCAGTAAGAAAAGGCAGCAGCTGAGACCTTTTGCCTGTTCAGTTGCTCAGTGTTAACAGCACTGAGTTTGCTCTGGAAGAAATGATCATATTCATGTTCAGAACCCCTAAACTCTCCCAAAATGAGTCATTGTTATTTCCTTCAAAGGCTGCTCTAAAGCCATGCTCTGGGAATGGCTGGGCTTGGTCTTCAAGATGATAATTAGGGAGAATGTCACCAATCTCGGGCCACATAGAGCTGGACAGCATGTACAGGCTGATAAAGGGAATGGAAAGTCACTCAAAAATATGATTCAGAATGCGTATTTTCCCCTTTCTCTTCCTCCTGCTTTTGTCTTTAGCAAACCCCTCTTCCTACTCACCCAGTCCTGGAGGGTAATTTGTCTCTTTATGGCTTGTGGAGCCTACTTGAAAAGGTTCAATTAGTGAAGAAAGGTTCTGGCTCTGTATTTGCAGCACTTCCATTCCCTGGTCCTGCTGAACCTCTGTCTTCATGGAGATTACACACTCATCTTAATTAGGAAGTGGAAGAGGAAAAGAGGGGCTTTTTAGCCTGCATTATTCAACTTTGATCTGACTCATCCCCTTTCATTCTGGAAGAAAAACATTTCAAAGTCTTCCAGGAGCCTCAGTCTAATGGCATTGACCAGAGGCACTGTCAGTCTTGCTGGAGAAGAGAAGAATGCACTGATATCTCAGTTTCTCACAGAATGTAATAATGCCCTTCTTAGAAACGAGCTTTCATTAGAAAAATTTCTAAATTTAAGGGTAATTCTCATTTAAGAATCTATAATGCAAATGCATCTTATATTTTGCTTAGCTTTACCCAGTGAGAGAAAATGATTCTTTGTCTCTTACTGTAGATTTCACAGGCAATTATTCAAATGTCGTGGGTTTGTTCAAAACCGGGCAGAAACACCACTTAATGTAGTGGTTTCACATTCACCTGCTCGCCTGCTCACACCAGGCGAGAGTGTAGTGTAGCGGTTTCATGAGAATAAGGATTAAGAGAAATGCAAAGCAGGCCTAAACTTCAAAGGTAAAAAAAAAGTTTATTAACAGAACAAAAAAACGAGAGAAGAAAAAAAAACAAAACCAAAATCAACCCCCCCAGGTGGTTTCTTCCCCCCACCCCCACCTCATTTATCTTC
>VZTR01012658.1:282811-374007 GCA_013400775.1 Chaetops frenatus
TCCCCCCAAGGTATTCAGTGAGTTACAAAGAACAGTTCATCACCATAGCTTTACAAAAGATTTTCAGCTTAAAGGCATCTCTTCTTTCTCCCCTCCTTTAGTCTTTAACTATTTCGTCATTGACCTAGGAGCTTCTGCAGTCTTCTTCCCTGGCTCAACCTTTTTCTGAATCCATCAGGTACACTTACAGGGTTAATTCCCTTTCTCAGTGCAACTGGAACTTCATGCATTCCACAGAGGTGGGGGGAGAACTGCGGGAAAGCCAAAGCAGCTCCGGTAGCTGAAATCCCGGTAGCTGCAGGCTGATCTCTCTCTCCCGTTGGGGGGGAGCGGACAGAGGCCTGGCCCAAGAGAGGGGAGGGCCGGGAGGCCCCCTCCTGGAGCTCCATTCTCCTCTCCCTCAGGCAGGGAGGGGGAGCAAAAGCAGCCCCACAGCAGCAGCAGCACTGCCAGAGAGGAGGGGGGGAAGGGGGAGCCGGCCGCAGCCCGGGCACGGCCCCCAGGCCCTGAGGCCCAGAGCGGCCGGCCGGACACGTGGCGTTACCTTCCCTGCGAACGGAAGTCAAAGAGAACTTCTAACTTCCCGCTCTTAAAAACGCAAGCTTCGCAAAGACGCCCCCAATGCTCAAGTGGCCACACGAAGTGCCCATCTCAAAACCAGCCAATCTGTGGGCTCTCCACCCCTGCCGGACACCGTGCCCCGGCGGAAGTGGAAAAACAAAACCCCCCCAGGAAGGAGAAAAAAGTTGCTGTCCTTCAAACCACGACATCAACACACTTAAATACACTGAATATTTTAAAGAAACTTCATGGGGTTTATGGTCAAAAAGAAGCAGGGATTTTAAATTCAACTTTCCTCCCTCCTGGTGTAGCATTGAGACATCAAGAGATATTATTTACAAACTGGGCTAAGCTAGATTGTGACATGCTGTTCACTAATTTGTTTAAAAAAATTCCTGGGAGATGTCTCTGGTGCTGGAGCTCACACTTGTGCCTCACTGCTTTAGCTGTCACCCTGCTGTCCTCCTCCCCAGGCTGTGCAGAGCCTTCAGCAATAATGCATTATTAACATCCCCTTTCTGGGCACCAGAAATCAAACATTAATAGCCTCATACAAGGTGTTCCAGTTCTGATTACTGCTTTCTTCCTCCTTTCTTTTGCCAACAGATGTCAATACAAAGCACCCTCAGAGCTGGGGCTTGGCTCAGGGTGGAATTTCACCACGAAGTTGCTGTTGGAAAAGGGGGAGGTTTGGTGAAGTTTTGGTTCACTTACTCACAACTAACTAAATACCTACTACAAGATGGAAAATCCAGCTTTTGCTAATGTGGGAAACATGGAGCTTCCTCTGAGGTTTGATAACTAAAGCAAACAAGCAACCACTCCCCACAGAACACACCCATCCTTCTCGTGTCCTTCTGCTTGAGCAGCCCAGTTTCTCACTGGGATCTCCCATTACCTTTATTTAAAACAATAATGAAAGTAATTTTTTAAAAAGTGTATGTGATTTTCAAAATCAGGTAATTCTTCCCTCCAAAAACTCCTATTCAGTGCTAAAAATTCCTCTTGATTTCAACAGAGGAAGACCCAGGGAGATTCTAAGCCTCTGTGTGAGTCTTCCTTTGTCTCTAGGAAGTAAAAACAGAGACAAAGTTCTCAGTCTCTCAGCTGCCTTCCACTTTTCACAGGACACATACTCCTCCTTTCAAATGCCAGAAGGCTGTTTTTTGGGTAAATAACCCAAGCCATAGTGGCAAGATTTGTCAGATTCTTCTTTGAAAGGACCATGGGAAACTGGACAGTGGAATGAAGTCACTTTGCAACTTTGCTGCCCTTTTTAAAACACAATTTATAGAACATTATAAATAAAATTCTATCTAAAAAATGGAACGAGGAAACCTGCTTCCCAGGCTGTTGAAAATGTGGAAGATCTTATAACTCCAACCCTAAATTTTCTATCCTGGCAAAATTGACCCAGTAATGTCCTTCAGAGACAGGGCAGTACCTGTTCCTGACCTAGAGATGCTCTGTCAGATACAGAGGCTGGGAAAGAGTCCAAGATCTGCCATCTAACCATTACCCAAGGATGATATTTATAGACTGTTCTGGTGACAAATGAAACGTGAACTTGCCTGGGCTGAGGGCAGACCCTGCCCAGCAGGGGCTGAGCAAAAGTCTGAGAGACCCAAACTGAGCTGTGCCACCTCCCACACTCTGAGCAGTGCTGTGTTATCAGTTCTGCCTCAGCACAGCCAGGTATGAATAAAATATCACATGAATACATTCATCCCACCTGGAGAGTTTGTCTGACACGCTGAGAAACCAGCCCAGCTCTGTTTCATAAAGAGCTTCCTTTGGTGCTTCAAAGGACCCGAGTTACACCAATCAATTGTATCTTTCAAAAGCAGCTTAAATTGGACTTATATCCTTTTCTTTTTAATTTATTTTAACAAGACCCAACAAGGGGACAGATAGGGATAATTCTCAGATTGTGTCAAATTTTAGATTAGTTCCTGTAATATGGAAAAATCAAATTTATTTCAAGCTGTAGCAGGAGTGATTTTTTAATAGAAAAGGGTAGCGAGGAGTGATTCTGAATGAAGTCTGGCTGAAGATGGACAATTTGGCAATAAATAGATTTCCAAGTTGCAATGAGGAGGAAGTAATTGGTAAGGGGAAGTGTTTATCCTTGCAGTGTTGCCTCCAGAAAGAACTTGCCTGTTCCCACACATAGCACTGCCATGCTGGAGCAATCAGTGGAGCAGTAGAGCCTGGGATAAGTGCACAGGACCTGAGGACACATTTGGTGACCTCTGGAACACGAACTATTCTAAAATAACAGTGACGTGGGGAAGAAAAGACAAACCAATGAGGAGAAAAGAGGAATCGTTTTTCCATTTAATTTCCCAAGATGAATATAGCACAAAGCCATTTCTGGAAGAACTTTAGAGCCCACCCTGAGTTTGATTTCAATGGCACATTTGAGGGAAGAGTTCCTGCTCATCACAAAGGTGTCAGACGCCAAGTGTCCAGTGGTACTCCAAGCATTGAGCAAGTTTCTATATTTTATTTTAGTGCAATGAATTTTCCCTGTTGAATGAATCACATCCAACTCGGGTTTATATTTGGCTCTGTAATTCAGCTCCTTCCTTCACAGCCTTTCAGGATGGGATGCTCCCCCTCTCCCCTCTCCTCTGCCTCCCTAAATGTCTCATTAACTTCTCATTTTACTTTGGTGTCTTACCTGGTTTTCAACATTCTTAAGGTATTATTTTGAACATCTCAAGTGTTTCAGCCCCTTCCTGTGTCATGCCTGGCATAGGTAAGGCCAGAGGGGATACAAATCAGAGGGGATACAAATCAGCATCATTCCAGTGAAAATCATGGAATTTGGTTGATTTTTTGCAACCTCTGCATGTGACTGACAGATCTTGCTGGAGCCAAATGAGGTTTTGAGACACCCTGGATTGTGCATGTCAGAGTGACTCAGAGCCTGTGCAGGTGGGAATAGTGCCTGGGCACAAATAACATTTTACTTTGTTGTTGTTGTTGTTGTTGTTGTTGTTTTTGCTGTTGTTTTCTTTGCTTAAGGTACAAGAATGAGCTCAATTCATTTTCAATGTATTTTCCCTTCACATTCTAACTCTCCTTCCCATAATAGTTTTTCCTCCAAGGTGTCAATAGGAGCATCATTCTCTACCAATAATATAAATTACCAAATTGGTAAAATACCAATCAAGAGGATTCCAGTTAATTGCTTCCTGCAAAACGCTATAAGCTAAACAAGCCAATCCACTGTTCTTTAATTCCCTTTTGCTTTCTGTTATTAAGGGTTGGTCAGTGCTTAAGCATGCAGCTGATAAGCTAATAGCCGGTTAGGACTCTAATCACATGCCATCTGGAATGAAAAAACGACTCCAGGGAGAAGCAGAACACAGATTTAGTATTTCTGAAGGAGAGAGCTGCTGCAGTGCCTGCAGTGTGCCTGTGGAGTGGCCAAGGGAGAGATGGCAGGGGTGGCCAGGCAGGGCTGACCCGGGAAAAGGGACAGGGACAGGGACGAGGACAGTCCCTTTGCTGCTTTTGGTAGAGCCAAATCTCCTGTCCCCTCCCCTGGCTGGATGCATAGGAAAGGCAGAGCTGGGCTTGCTGCATGGAACTGTTGCCACTTCTTTGTGAAGTGCTCAGGGAATATAATCTTGTTTTTCCAGACTCTCATCTACCTCATATAAACTAAGGGTTGGCAAACACTTCAGTTCTGCTTGAGAAGGTGTGAGGAGAAGATTAATACGTCTGTCTTTCAGCACAAAGATGGGTCCTACTTCACTTTTCCCAGACAGGGTTTGGGTCTTTGTGCTACAAAACCCTTCTCACCCCAGTCAGTGCCTGTAACCTATGAACATCTGAAAGTTTGACTCCACCAGCTCAGGAGAGGCTTCCTTGGGGTCAGCTTGAGTGCTTAGGAGCTGAGTGCCATGACTTGAATGCAAAGAGCCCACCTCATCTCCTTTTCCAGTGCCGGAGATGATAACAGGCATTTGGGATGTACCAAATCCACAAAAGAACATCTCCAGAGCCAGGCTCTGCTGCCCAGAACCTGGGGGTGAACAGAAAACCTCCATTACAGAGTGTAACCTTAGGCTAGAAAGAAAGCAGGCAAAGAAAACAAAAGACATTTTCTGGATAGAGTTCTCTAGGCTCCTTTCCCAGGACAAAGACCGAATCACAGCTCAGTTATCTGGGAGAAAAGCTCCATCTCTCCCCAGGAATGTGCCTAGCTAAAACCCTGGGAGCAGGCAGTTCCTGCCTCTAAGAGTAGAGAACAGCCAGGCTTTCACCTTGCCCTTGGACCTGTTTACAAGGTGATGGTGATCTTTACCTTTCATGGTCTATGACACTGTAAAAATGGTTGTGAGTTAAAGAAAATCTTAATCTTGGTTTGTTTTTTTTTTTTCAATGTGTGTTTGCATAAAATGTTCGATGTGGTGACAGCACCCAGGTGGGGCACAGTAGGATGGAGAGGCAAAAAGTGATAGTGGGGCCCATTTGGGAGCTGCTGTTGATGGGAGCTGTCAGTGACCAGAGGCTTGATGAGGGAGATCAGCATCATTCCCCCAAAGAGAGGGAAGGCACAAAGCCCTGGAGCTGTGCAGAGCTGCCTGCCTGCACCAGATAAGAGTTCTGCTGGACTGGGCTGTGTGAGCAGGCCAGGCTGAGGGGATAAGCACAGAGGCTTTGTGTTCAGGTAACTCAGTGCAGTCAGAAACAGAGCAGGGTCACGTCAGCCAGGGACTGTCCCCAAGCCCTCAGGTTTCCTCTCCCATAAGTGTGCATTTTAAAGGATGAGAGTGTCTGTGCTTTTTAAGGTTTTTCTTGGTGGTATTTTTTCCCACTCAAATAAACATTTGGTATTTGAACACCTTATCCAAGCAATTCTGCTGTCTCTTTCCTTCACCCTCTCCAGCCCAGAAGGTCTCAGCATCTCATAGCCTGAATGGTGGATGGAGGAAAACTGCCACTTTCATTTTACAGGGGACTGAGGGATGGAGGAGCCAAGTGATTGATCAAGATTTATCTGTGGCAGAGCAGAGAGTCCAGTCCCAAATCCTACCTGGTGTGTTATCCTTGCTCTGTGTGCCGTTAATAAGAACAGATTTTGGTCATAGAAATCAGGCTCCATTCATGCTCAATGCAGCATGAAATCCTCCAGTCTTTACCACATCTCTGGAGACCTGGGTTGCTTGTATGCAAGATCTGGCTTTCAGCTCTGGCTCCTGATTTTAATGTCTATCATCTACAGGTGCTTGGCTCGAGAGCCTGCCCTGCTGCTGGGGCTGAATGTTAATTCCAGCCACGCTGTGTGGAAGAGCTGTTGTGAATATGATAAGGAAGCACTGGGAGCTAGTGCCAGAGTCTCAGCTGATTGCAAACTGATATTGCTGCCTTGTTTAAGTGGAAAATTAGATGGAAAAAAAATCATTAAAATATAGTAGACATTTTCTTCAGGCTCTTTTGAGGGCTGCTATTTCTCAATGCATTCCAATAAGATCTGTATTCCCTATGCCCTTGTAATACAGAGCAACTGCCTGTCAGAAAGTACATGACTAACTGCTGTCTCTCCTCTGTTCTATTGTAATTAAGGCACCAGGAATGTTTATGAGATCTGGGCCCTTGCTTTTAATGAGAGTTGGACTTGTGCCCCCATTTTAATGAAGTATGGGACAAGTTATTATTAATGTAGGACTTTGGATGCACATGACTACTTCCAGAGTTAATGAAGATGGATTCCTTTCCCAGAATAGATTACAGGCCCAGGTCCTGCCACCTCTGATTGTGAGGTGTTCTTGGGGAGTAAATCATGAGCCGCTGCAAGATGACAGAACTCTGAAGATCAGCAAGAACTGCCCTTCCTGAAGTTGCTCTTGTGGTGGGAAATGATTAGGAGGCAAATGGGATTTTCTTGCTTTGGATAAAATTTGGCCTGGAGTGTAGAAGATAAAAAATAGCAAGAGATGAGTCTTGGAATGCCCCTGGATCCCTGGAAGTGTTCAAGGCCACGTTGGACGGGGCTTGGAGCAACCTAATCTAGCAGAAGGTGTCCCTGCCCATGGCAAGGTGGTGGAATGAGATGAGCTTTAACACCCTTTCCAAGCCAAACCATTCTATGATTCTGTGATTTTTAACTCTGGAAAGCCAATTTGTTCCAGGCATCAGGTTACTGAGTCCTTGACACTTCGCTGTTCTCACTCCCAATCCATCACACCCACCAGCATGTCTGTGTCTGTACCCTGAGACACAAGCTCAGGCCTCCCTTGTCACAATATTCCTTCTTCTTGTGTCCCTTCTGCCCTTCAAGTGCCCTAAGGCAGGTCTGCACCCCTGTGTGTTTCCAGCTGTAAGATAAAAACACTGCTGTTTCTTGCTTAGTTCAACACTTTTCAGGCAAATCACATCCATTTTGTATCTGTGCATCTTTGTGCACAGTGGTGCATGATGGCAGCTGGGGGTTCTTGGAGACAGAATAATAGAAATACTGAGTGAGGAAAAAAAGGAAAAATAGGACAGTGTGAAGGGCAGGGATAAAATCCACAAGGTCAGGGATTTCTGGCCATGCCTGGCCTGATCGAATGTTGGCATTAGTCCTGCTTCAAGCTGGAGGTTGGATTAGAGGCTTCCAGGAGCACTCTCCAGCCATCTCTGCTATGATCTGGAGATTACTCATAAAGTCAGCACATGCTGAATTTCACCAATTTTGAAACAGAGAAGTTGGGTGAATAAATTTATGTCACCTAAGATTCATGTCTGAATTGCATTGGAAGAAATATCCTTGGTGTTTAATCTCCTTTAAGGCAACTCGATTGAGCAGAGAGGAAAAGGGAAGGACAGAGAGGAGACCCTTGATTTGTTTCCATAATCCACATCAGCATGGACTGGCCCAGCTGCCAGATAATATGGCCAAGTTAGACTGGTTTAATGAGGAAGCTTAAGCAAATACATTCCACCATCCAAAGGGATGAAAGCACCGACAAGGTTTTCTTCTCTCCTCTGCTGAGCTGAAACTTGTCATGCCATGACTTGATTTCATTTGATTATGTGCTTACATGATCTGGCAGAGAAAGTGCACAAGTGTAACACTTGTCTACAGGTCTGCTGAGTTTAGATAACTGAGTGCTGTCTCTATTTTGATAAGGACTCTATTTTGATAAGAGCAGCCCACCACTGGGTCACCAGCAGAGAGTCAAAATTGTGTCAACCCTTCTGCTGTTCAGCTTCAGGCTTCCCCTTTCCTACAGAGGCTGTGAAGTTCCATACCTGGAGACTTTCAAAGATGGATAGCAAATTGGCCTGAGCAGCCTGGTCTGACTTAAAGCTGGGTCTGACTTCAAAGCTGGGTTTAACACTGTTGTCCTCCCTGCTCGGGGAGGGGATGGAGCAAGAGGCTCCCAGAGGTTCCTCCAGCTTACAACCCTTCCTGGTGTTACACAGGGAAAATGAGCTGCATATTCCTCAGGAAAAACACTTGGATCAGCACTTACACAGGCAGGACCCGTATGAATTACAGTGTCAGGAAAAGTTACCAAAGCATGAAATTCCTCCTTCATCCTGAGTGTATTGGAATTGATTCATTCTACTGAGAAATGTGCTCACAACTGGCACTCAATCCATTCACTTCTCTTTCAATCTGCACTGAACACCCACACTGAAAACTTGGGGTTGATCCCAGCATTTTTTTCTATGTGAGGTTCTGTGCAGGTTTGTAGATCTGATGGCTGGAATGAGTGATTGCAGTAAACACCCCTTAAAAAGAGAGTGATGAAATACACTTTTGACTTTCCATCTTTCTAATCTATCATCATGTTAGAGCAAGCGTGGTAGGCTCTGTGCAATCAAATCCTTCCACATTTAAGCAGAATTCTGCTTTCAAGCAATTGCTGGTGTGCAAAATTCCCTTCTGAAAATTTCACAGCCCAGGATACTCCCACACTGAAGTCTGTGTAACTCCATATTTTTCTATCAAGACCTTAACTAATCTTAACCTCAACTGCCAAAAGCTATGAGAGTTTTCAGCCTAAATATATTTTTGCCTGGCAGTAGCACCCATCCTCCCTTACCTGTCAATAATTTGATTAGAATTTCAAATTTTAAATTCTGGAAGAACTTGATATGAAGGAGACCCAATGTATCATCTTTCACTTCTGCTTTATATTCAGGGTGTTCTGCTTCCAGAAAAAGGAGATTTTAACTGTTTGATCATCCACACCACATCTTATTCTTCATGCAGGATATATTGCTCCATAGAAGCTGATCCATGCTGAATGACCAGCTGTTCTAAAATGCCTTTGAGAAAACAAAATGGTTTGATTATGACTTCTAAGTCATGAAATCATGAAGAAAAAAGGAGAGAATTGGAATACAGAATGTGCCAGATCTGGCCCTTTTCCCACTGGTTTATGAGGACTGGGATTTGCCTGTTGGGATGACTCTTGGCAGTGCCAAGGACAGCAGCATCTTTTTAGTGAGAAGTTTCCAGGGCTGCACAACCTGGGGACACGAGCAAAGCTTTCAGGGACAACCTGGTGCCTCAAATGCTCCTGTAAAACTACAGAGTCTCTCCTGCTGCCGAGGGGGTGGCACCAGAGTTAAGGAAATGCAAATCCATTCCAAATGCAAATACCAAGGCAACAGTTTGCATTAAAAAATAGCAGCTCTGAATGTCAGGGAAAGAGTTTTAGAGGCTCCGTCTGCCTCATATCAGGCAAGTTGTCCAAATGCGGGCAGGCTGCTATTTCCAGAAATCTAGGCTGGAATGGGAAAATCTGTCTGGAAAGGTTCTCTAATCATTTCCTTGGGAGCAGTGACCTGGGGGAGCTCTGACTTCCTGTGAGAGACCTTTGTGGGAAGCCTGGGAGGATGGGAGCAGAGCGAGATTGCAACAGTAGAGCTGAGGAGAAGATGGTTCAAGCTTCTGGAGACAGTGAGAGGATGATTTGAGAACATGATAGAAACTTGCTGAAAAGCAGTAGCAGAACAGGAGATGTCTGGCAATGCCAAAGGCATATTTGAAAACAGGGGGAGAAGTGGCAGGGATGGGCCAAGACTGATGTTGTTTTGGAAGAGGAAGATTCAAGGGTCTTGTCTCAGCTTGTGACCTGATACTTCTGCCTCATGTCCTGTAAAATCTGGTGTGCTCACAATTCATTCTTTTTTTTTTTTTTTNTCACAGAGCTTTCCAAGGAAACAGAAGCTAATGTTACCTCAACAGCTTCAGCCACCACTTGCCAAGTTCTGCTCTGGCACAGACAGGTCTCTTCCATCTGCTGTGTATTTCCAGCTCTCTTAAATTGGTGTTCTGTCCATGTGATCCAATCTCTGTAGCAGAAAACTTCATGGGCCATTTCTGGCAGCTCACTCTGTCTCTCTGTCCCTGGTTCTGCAGACAGTAATGGGTTTTCTGCCAGCACAGCCCATCAGGGCAGGCAGCTGTACAGCTCCTGGGCTGGGACCCCCAAAAAATGTCCCTGAGTCACTTCAAAATATACAGCTCCAGGTGGAACAGCATCTCCAGCACCTGAAGAAACTGTAATTTGCAAGAAGTTTGGTTCCTCCAGGGCTTTGTGCTCAGATCTAGAGGATGGGAATTAATCCTTTCAAAAATACTACCCAATTTCATTTTTTTTAAATTTTGCACCCTGGCCACCATTACAGTTAAGAATAGCTGTAACTTCTATCATTACAGACTTTTTTACCCACACAAATTTCTTTACAGAAAGGCAAACTTTCACAGGACTCTTCCTTAAAAAGAAATTTTCTATTGAAGGAAGAACCGGAGGCACTGGATAACATTTTCTTTAAATTGTCCAATTAAAACCAAAGTGTCCAAGAGCTAATAATCAAAGCATATGTTAACTCAAACCAATTATTTTTAAAATCTGATCTTGATAGACTTATGCCAATGAACTATTTTATTATCATGAGAAACTGTAGCTTGTGCTGTGGTTTTAACTGTCTAATTACAGAGATAACGCTTGTTTTGTGTGCCCATGATAAGCACAGACTTTTAATTCACTCAGCAAATAGTGGCATGACAGGAGTTGGCCCGGACTCTGCCTCTGCAGCTCTACAGAAGGCAAAAACCAGGAGCTCTCAACATCTGAAGAAGCTTTCAGAGCTTCTCTGAATCTTCTCTCCATGGGGGATTAATGAGTGTCTCCAGCAGAGCATTTCTTTCTGTGGTTGTCCCTGTGTAGACCCCAAGGAAAGCTGCCTTGACTGTGCAGACAGTTGGTGGCTGGACTTTTTAAGACTAACAAACATTTGGGATATTTATTTATTTTCTATGTCTGCCTTTACTGCTTCAGAGAGGGAGATAACACTGGAGATGGTATCCCTGAGATGTCAAGAGCAGACTGTGGTGCTGTACTGTTGGTTTTTGACTTCCCAACAAGGAACTTATTACATGCTTTTAAAATTCCAGGTGAAGAGAGAAGATCCTTATAACAATCCCCAAGCAAAGGGAAATCTCTGCCCAGGAGGGAGAGGTCAGGGTCAGTTTGGAGCTTTCTTCACAAGCCCTCTGGCTCTCTGCTCACATGTCCATGAAAAACAGAGCTTGGTTTTTACTTTTATTCTGCCAGCACTACTGCAGATACTTTAGCCAAAGGCAAGAGAACAGAACCTCTCTTTTCCTCCATAGAAGTTGGTCTTTTTTTTTCTTTTCTTTTTCTTAGCATAAATCATACCTTGCACAAAAGTGAAACTACACTGCAAGGACCTACAAGAGCAAGGATTTCCAGAAATCAGACACCAATCCCATCTGCCACCACATGTCTGAGATGCCTGGAAATTTCTCTGACCTCATGTTAATGCAACATCCATAAACAGAAAAGTTTTAAGGCTTTTTCCAAAACCACATGAGCAAAGCTCTGAGTGTTGCCTCTGGTAGGCTCTGGCTTTATCAGATGCCCCCACTGTAGGAGCCCAAAACTCTGTTTATGCTCAGGGATGGCCACTAAAATTCCAGTCTCTGCACTTGTCCTGTGATTCTCTCCATGCCCCATTGCCTAAGAAGGATGTATCTTGTTTTAGTGGGATGTGAGCAGTGCTTGGGAGCTGTCCCACAAGGCACATGTGCCACTGGGGCCCAGCTGTGTGGGAAGGATGCTGGGCATCCCACACGGTGTGGATTAGATGAGCACATCTGGGTGGGGCTGATGGGACCTCACCAGCTCTCTCATAAATGCAAACAGCTCCAGTGCAGCTGCACCCTCTGACCAGCAGACAACAGAGAACAGTGTTCACAACATCACTTACCTGAACTCTGCTTCAAAAGGGCTGAATTGGACGAAAAAACCACTGGAATAAGTACTTATTCAGAGTGCAGAGGCAAATTCTGCTGCCTGTGTTGCTCTCCTGCCTACATCAGCTGCCCAGCTGGAGAAAATTGCCAAGCTATAATCAAGATATTTTTCAAGTGGCTCTGACTGCTGAGTAAATGTGAAGGTCATGGGGCTGTTTTCTCCCTCCTTCTTCTAAAATTCATTTTCATACAGATCAATATCTATGAAGACTGAAGGAGAAAACAGGCTTTGGGAATCAAACCTTTTCTGCTTGGAAGCAGGGCAAGAACAAGAGGCTCTGCAGCAGTGCTGCATTAAGGAGCAGGATTTATCATTGCAAGCCAAGGTTGGCTTCCTTTTCATTCTTCAGCTGGATCCTTCCTTTCAGTGACTCTCACTTCTTCCTTGTACAGCAAGAGGGTGAAAGCTGAATAAAGCTCAGCACCTGGCACATCCATTCACTGACATTTTAAAGGAATTGTCTCTTTGCACAGCACAGAACTGAGCTTTCATCCCATCAGTTGGCACTGGTGGTTTCCGGGTACTGGAAATCTTGGAAACAAAAGGAATTGAAAAGTTCCTTGCTTGCTTTTTTGTTTTTCCAGGTCCTCATTCACCTGGAATGATTGAGGTACAATTTTGAGATTGAATCAGCTTGATCAAAATTGCCATTTTGCAGGCAATGTGGTGGAAAGCCTGTTTAAGATTTACTCCTATACAACCCCGTAATGTGGCAGATAATATTCTCAAATACTGCTGAACTTTGTTTTGGTGATCTTGGGTTTTTTCATGCCTCCTCCAAGTTAAGCCTCAGCCACTGGACAGCAGCAGGAGTCTTCACCTGTCCCTGTGTGTCCGAAAGCCTCCATGTGAGTGCACAGGTTGCTCTGTTGAGGTTTGGGATGCTGTGGGGAAATGGGATTCCTGAAGAGCTCATGTTTATGCAGAACCAGTGCAGCAAAGTATTTATACCATTTTTGCTGATTTCCAGCCCATTGCATTTTGTATAACACTGCCTTGCCCACTTTGTACCTGCAGAAATTTGATTTGCAAACAATCTGCTTTTATTCCTCTCTCAGCCACTCATTTTCTCTACCAAACACCCTCCCTATCAATATCCATCACAGAGCATCTCCTTCAAAGGCCAACCTCAGCCTCTCAACTCTCTCTTCATTAGGAAAGGATGAAGTAAATCAGCTCTTCAGCTGGTCCCAAAGGCTCCCAGGCTGCTGTGGAAGATGAATTACACCACTGCCTTTTATGAGTAATGCAGAGTAATCATAGCAGGGCTTTACAAAGGGCCATACATCTTCCAAGGGCTGTGTGTCCATTAGCTAAATAGCTCTGCTCCACACAGGACAGTCTGCAATTGTGCAAGATAGGGAGAAATAGAGCAGTTATTCCTCCAGCTGAAATACACCCGAACCTCTGTGGGAGCTCCTTCCTTTCTCACAGGACAAACCCTTGAATATGGATGAGGTGAGCACAGTTCTCTGTAATCTGCAGGACACAATGCAGGTGAAAGAACTCAGGGCCAGCTTACCAGCACTGCATTAATACTCCAAATTAAACATGTGAGGAGCCATCAACTCTGGAAATAAAGCTCCTGCACCCTCTGCTGGGGAGAGGCTCGTGGCTGCACAGCCTGGCACAGCACCATGTCCTCCTGGATGCTGCCTTTCCACAGCGCTTTAATCTAAGATTCCTTATTTCACCATGGAAATACTCGCGGGGATGTGGCTGAGATGGGGAAAACAAGATGGGATCTCAGCCCACCCCAGCCCTTCCTGCCACGCTGAACAAAAAGGCTGCAGACCTCAGATGAGAAGGAAGCCTTGAATAATATATTCGAAGCTATCAATAAATCATGTAATAAAACCTAAATAATGTTTCTTCTCTTCCCATCCTCAGCTTGAACGGCAAAAGGCCAGGAAATATTAATATTCCTGTCTCCGGTTCCTCCTGGAGTAGCTTTTTCCACTTCACAGAATACCCCATTCCTTGCAAGAAAACATGTTTTGCCCCATTTAGGAACCCAGTTTCACTGAATGCCTTTATTTTTGCCAACAGTGCTGTTTCCACTCTGCAAAAAGCAAGGGTGAGACTTCCTAAGGGAGACTTGTTAAATGAGGGAAGACCCCAAATTTGCCTGCTCTCTTCCCTTATACAAGAGAAATGAAATCCAGATGCTCTGAGCTATTGAGCTTTGGGGGCACAGCCTGTGTTTGTGCTCAAATCTGGGAGCAATCTCCTGCTTCTCCCCAGAAAAGCAGCTCCGAGGTAGCTGGCTGTGATGCTTCCCTGGAAGTCCTCCCTGTGTTTTGTGCTTAGCTGTAATCTTCAGCAGGGATGTGTTTTCCTGGACTCTGCAGGACCCAGGAGTTCAGCTGGAAAAGGGAAGGGATGCGTGTGCTTCACCGAGGGGATGCTGAGCAGCCGCGGGCGGGCTCCCATCTCAGCAGCAAGTTCGTTCTGCCCTCTAGGGTCCAGCACCTCCCTCCTCCCGGAGGGCAGCTCCAGCTTTTCTGCTGGATGGGCTGGAGAGGAAATTTCAGCTTTCAGCCACACCAATACCTGCCCTAATGATGCTCCACTGATGAATAGCAGATGGCATTACCTGGTGCACCAGTTCTCCCAGTTCATCTGTTGTGCCTTGCTGCTGTTTGGCTTAACCACTCAAGAGTGTGTTCATTGGTTTATATTCACTGGCTTCTTCATACTCTGATTTCAGTAAAAGCTTCAGCCGATTCAGGAGAAGGCCCACTATAAAATAATATTTTAGCATTTATCCTTTAAGAAGAGATCAGGACCTCAGAAGACATAGCAACCGTGGTTTTTATTTCGTTTGGAGAACCAGCTCCAATCCCATGCACTGCTTTTGTGCTCATAAAGGAATTGAGCAGAAAGCTACAAAAATTAAAGATATGCCAATTTAACAAAACCATCACACCAGTGCTGACCAGTGACAGAGGAAGAAAAAGAAACAGCAAGGATTTCCTGTCATTTTTGCTACTAGAAAGTTGGAGTGATAAAGTGTGTCAGTGCATCTTAAAACATTTGTTCAATAAATCATTAAGAAATGTGTAATTTATAGGTCTGGTGACGGGGGAATGTCTGGGACTGGATCAACTGAACCTGAGAAATCTCTGCAATCCAAAGTGGAAAGAGGAGCTCAGGGACATTTATTTGTTTTATTCAGCAATCATGGTCTAAAGAGTAATCATATCAGCTTTTTAGGTGTGTCCAAAAACCTCCTCTCTCCATCTCTGGCTTGTGTCATGCTAACAGTCCTTCAAGGGCAAGGAGATTAAAGAAATTTGCTCATGAGTTTTGTATGAAAAGTCTCATGTTCCATTATTCACCGAATTCCTTTTTCATGCCATATTACATAACCCTTTAAAATGTGTCCCATACCCTCTTCCTTCCCCTTCAATTTCTGTCTGCCTTTCTCTTTAACTATATATTATTAAATTCCTTGCATAAAGAGAGTGACCACCTTGCTGGAAATGGTTTCTCTTTCCAGAAAGGCACTTTATGCCTCAAACCACCATTAGGTTACTATTGATGGAAACAGCATTTCATCAGGAAACAGGAAACAGCTGCCAAGAAAGCAATAAGGGTAAATTATACCCCAGAGCAGAGCTGGAGTAGCATTTAATGGATCAGAGAGATTTCATTCACCGTTCTGCCACTGAGTTATTGCACAACTTCTTAAAGGAAAAGGGTTTCTGCCCACCCTGAGCTCAAAATCAAAATGCTGGAATCAGGTGTTATCAGGATCAAATCCTGGGGGTGGATTTTTTTCACCTTGGACTGAAAAGCATCAGCTTCAGGTGTCTTGAATGCAGTGCCCAAGAGTAGGACTGAGGTTGTACAAACTGAATCTTAATCTTGCAACACCTGCTTACCCCTCCAGTGAGTAGGGAAGAAATGTTCCTTTAATTTTCAAGGATAGCAAATTATTTAATTAGTCAGAAAACAAGGCAAAAACATACCCAAACTGTGACTCTGCTTAGGAACAGAGCACAGCAGAGTTTTTGGCAATGAGTTCCTCCTGCAGAACTTCAGACTGCATATGCAATTCCATATAGCTGGGCTAACTTGGGAAAACCACTTTTACTTAGATTCTGAAATTTAGTTAGAGCCAAGGGACTGTGAACTTGCCTGGGATCATCATTGAGTTACTGAAGGTTGTTGTCACATCTCCCTGGGACCCAATCCCTGGCATCCTCATGGACCAAGAGAGAACAGCACTGAGGGCAAAGAGTTTGAATAAAAATCAGTTTCCCTTTAGGAGCTTTATCTGTGGCAACACCAGATAGATGAGTTCCTATGATAGCAACTGCACTCCTAAGGGATATAAATAGTATTCACAAAATTTTTCTAAGACTCCAATTTTTACTTCTGCTGTGGGGAAAGGGCCTTCCTGAGTTTTCCAGACTATCAGAAGGCCAATATCCAAGGAAAAGCAATGTCTCCTCCTGCTGGTCTCCTCTCTTGGCTTGGCAAACGTGTGAGCAAGGGCTGCAGGCCTGCTTGGCAGCTCTGCTCTGGCACAGCAGCTGCCATGTCTGGCTCCACCAGCATCCCTGTGGGATGCAGCAGAATAGTGTTTGGATGCAGCACATAATCCTGTGCAGACCACTGGGGAATGTGCCTTGGCAAACTGAGAATTTTCCTGTTTATGTCACTGGTGTGAAACGTAATGAGATAAAATATAATGGTGTTATTGAAGCCCACTCAATGTGCTGTATCCCTTGGGAAATGCTCACACCTGGACCTCTCTAACAGCTCTGGGAAGGATGGAGCTGCTGAAGGCTTCAAGCCAAAGCCTCTGGCACAAGCAGGGGCTGCTGTGCCTGGGCACACTGTTCATTCTGCCAAGCCTCTGTCACTGCCTTGCCCAAATGACTGGCAGGCTTTCTAAAACCCAGGCCCTGGATTATCCAGATTCTCATGCTTCATCTTCCTGGAAAAAAAATATCAGTGTGGAGGAAGGGATTTTACTTTTTCCTTTTCTCTTACAAAATGGAAATGTTTCATCTACCAGCCTCACTAGGGGAAATACTGTCAGTCAATCCACTTCATTCCTCGATAGGGCTATAAAATCCAGCTTTCTTAATTTAGGGCTGATGCCTGGCAAGCAAGGTAACTCATGGATAACTCCCTTCCCAGTGCCATTCCTTGGCTCTGAGCCCACCTCAATGACACCAACCTCCATTTTTAGCAGGGTGATACGGAGCTGGCACAGGGGGTGAAAAGCTTCAGTAACCACCTTTTATCTGTCAGGATGTGGTTGATGTTGAACTTTAAGAAAGTCAATATTGTTAAAGGACTCTGAAGGGGAAGTGTCCTTGTAACTAAGGGCATTTAAGATTTCTAAGCTTGTTTTTATCATCAGAAAAAAAAATGTATTCTAACACTGGAAATAAAAATGTGTGGATGTTTAATGCCAGGAGGTCAGGTCGCCATTTCTCTTCTCTTCATCAGCCATTAAATACATCCCCAAAGTATCAAGAAATCCCCAGAAATAAAGAAACACTGAGAACAGCAGAAGTGCAAAGAAAAATAAATGTGTATTTCATCTCATGAAGGTTAAATCTCTGGTGTTTTTACTGAATGCAAATTTTCCATTCTGATGCTTCGAGGTTTAAATTAATGATTGTGATTATTTAATTTTCCTCCATTTCTCTTCCAGTTGCAACCGTCACTGTTGGTTTTCACACCACAAATAAAGAGCTTTGCAGCTGCCACAGTCATTTCTGTGAAGGTACAAGCTGACCCACACTCAATGCTTCAGTGTAAAAGTCTGGGCTACATCGCTTTTCCACGGTGCTCATGTAAAACCATGTGTGACTGTGTCTGTCAGCTTCTAGCCAGTCCCTCAGAAAAACTACAGGTCATTCCCTTGGCACCTGTCCCTGTCAAATGTACATTGCACAAAGTCATGATTGAAATGTACAGAGGAAATTACACATTCACCAAAAGAAAAGGGAGGAAAAAAAAAAAAAAAAGAAGAGAGAAAAGAAAATCCAATTGCTATTTTACAAGAGAAAAGTGTGTCTCATTCCATACATACAAAATGTTTTCAAATTGTACATAAGTACCAAAGGCATTATGAGAGATTCTTTGGAGATGAAAAGAAAGTGCAAGAAAGCCAAGGCAACAGAGCAAATGAAAGGAAGCAAAGCAGCAGCTGTCTTTGCTTTCTAAAGGACAACCATACTTCCCAGCTCATCCGAGCCCGGAGCTTCCCCAGCGGGAGACACGCTCATCCCGGTGGGAAATTCGCCTCTCAGCTCTCACTGCCAGGACAAAAGCATGAACCACTTTTAGCCCAGGTAAGGCCAAATGAGCCAGATGCTGTTATAAACCATGGTAGTGTCAAGGTATCTCAGGGAAGCAGCAACACACTCCAGCAATGGATGTAGCCTTTGCTCAGTAACCTATTTAGGGCTGAAGCAGCTCTTACAGCTGAGAACTTTGGACCCAGAGATGAATTTCAGGCCAATGCAAAAATTTGATTATTATTTATTCAAGACATCCAGCAGTATTACACTGGACAAGTTAGCTCTTTGTGCCTTTGTTTATTTAGATTAAATGCTGAAGGGTAAGTTCTACCCAATATAAATCTTGTATCTGTGAAAATATTGGCAAAATTCCGTCCTCCAGGATGATTCATTTGGTGAGGCTGGTGAAATCTCTGTATAGGGGTTATTGGAGTCTGTGGGCTGACCTGCTTGGAAAATCAGATTTATTGGTTATAATACAGTCCTTTCTTCCATAACTCTAAGATCAAAGATGGGCTGTTAATATTCTTTTTCTTAAACATCTCTTTTCTAGGGGCTTTTTAAATATAGGCAAAGGTAAGACCCACGGGGCACGGGGATCCTCTGCCAGGGCAGTAGGTTTGTGGAAGACCCTGGCACAGCCCTCAGTCAGCACCGCTGCCATGGGACACCCTGGCACAGCACATAAAGACTTTGCCCTTGGATCTCCAAAGGCACAGGACAACTGTTTGGCCACACATCTTAGGAATGGGCTTTTTGGACTTGAAGTTGGCACTGGCCACTCTACTGTATTTGTTTGTTTGAAAGGAAGCCAAAGAAATTATCACTCAAAGAACTGCATTGCTCTGCTTCATGGCCTGTTCTGCCTTCAGAAGGGGGATTTCTCCTTGGGATGGCAGTCACACACCAATCCCCTCTGCAAATCTTCCTTTTTGAATGAAACAAATTTTTGAAAAAGTAATTTGATTTTATTTTACCCACTGTCTCACCTCCAAAACAAAATTATTCTTCTCTTGTGCATCTCAGATGCAGCTTTATCTGTTTTGATAAAGAACACACTTGTTCATACCCCCATGCACATGCAGCCACATGTGGGTGCATGTACTCAAACCACATGCACACACTTCTGCAGCCAAAGTTGTGTTGTCCTTTTATCTTGCAGGTTATGACAAAGATAAACTGTGAGCTTCATTCAACCTGTACAGAATTTACAGTTCAGATGAATAGCAATGAAGAATATATAGGAATACAGTAGCTGTTAAGTATTTATGGGCTGCATGTATGTTCATTTTGTTCAGGTATTTTTTAATTAACATCACAGAGGCAATCTCATGTTTTAGCTTCCTGATAAAATCTGTTTAAAGAAGCATTCAAATGCAGTGAATTTCTTAACAAAACAGGATGTTCATTTTTTCCCTTTTCCCGGTTATGTTGAGTCACATCACAAACCAGGCAGGTGACACTCTGGTGCCTGTTTAACGCACATATGTTGATTACATGTAGAGATACCTATCAGCACATGGCATGTAATGTGCATTCCGTGTGCAGTACATGTGGATAACATGCCAAAGTGGCACCAAGCAAGATAAATTCCATAAATACAGTGTCTATAGTGGAGAAACAGGAATATAGTTTTAGTGTGTGGAGCGTTGTTGCTGTATAAGAACAGTGGCACCCACCTATATGAATTACTGATAAAAGAACAAAACATTTATAAGAATAATTTATTGAATCTCCTAAAGCATTTTATATACCACACAGCAACTGCAACTATGTTTAAAATCTGTCCTTGATTTAAAATGACAAAATCTCTGCCATATATCAGCTACATCTTGTTTTGCCTTGGTGTTCCTGAAAGGCTCAGGTACTCTACACTGTGCGTGAATTTTTTGAGAAAAAGTGAAGAAACTTCAAACTTTAGGGTTTGGGGGGGAGGAAGAGTAACCAACAAAGAAAGATCTCCATCCTGCCTGCTGACAGGAGCATGGGGTAACTCCAGCTCCAGGGAAGATGCTGGACCAGTGTGAATAGCCAGGCAGGACAGAAAAGACCTGTCACCAGACTTGATGACTTGTCTTGAGGTCCTCAGCAAGGCTGAACATGGTGTCTGTGGAAATGCTAAAGAACTGAGACCTCCACATCCACACCTGGATCAATCCATGACCTGGGATCAATCCTTTTCATGAGCATCACTGCATATGGAAAACACTGGGTCATGGCCACTGTGTAGGTCAAGTTTAAGGGATTACTGTGAAATGCTGCTTCTGCTTTAATGGGAGGTGCCCATGGCATGATAAATAAGGAGGCATTTTCCCATTGTGGCTTGCAAGGCTTGTGCTGACCTTTTCTTGTGTGGAGTGGGAAGAAGAGAGCATCTCCCCACGTCCACAGTCATCAGTGTCAAGTGGAGTTGAAATTCCAGCAGAGCTTTGCTGTCAGTGTGACATTCAGCCTGTTTTGAGGTCAGAACCACCCAAACTGGAGGTTCTGGCATGGCTTCCACCTGGAATCATTAATCCTGCCTAAAGTTATAGGCATAGCTGCAGGTGAAATCCAGCCTGGGCTTGGCACTGAGCTTTGGAAAGCCTTGTGGTGAGTTCAGGTTTCTCAGAACCAGGCAAAAAGATGCTGCTTGAACAATTGACCTGCAGCTGTATTTACAGGAATTAGGAGAGGGCAAGATGCTTCCAGGTTCCCTGACAGCTTTGGAAACAGCACAACTCGGACCAGCTGCTCTCCAGTTCTCCCCATTACCGAGCTGGAGCCTGGCATGCACAGCCATATCTGTGGCTTGCCAAAGGGGACAAGGGTCCTGAAAAGAGCTCTTGCTTCAGGAGCAAAAACATCTACACTGATAGAGCCTGTGAGCTCTTCTCTGAGATGTTCACCTGGACAAGGAAAGCTGAGCCAGACCCTCATCCCTGTTTCACTTTAATCAGCTAAAGCCACATGGACAAACCCTCACAGGGCACAGAGAGACAACACAGACCCCATTCTTGTGTGGAAAAGCTCCAGCAGAACAAACCAGGGATGCGTTGAAGCCACGGTGGCTCAATGAGGAAGCAAATAAATTGCCAATAAAAAGCACAGCTGTCATGCTAACAAAACACAAAGGCTCTCTGGTGCATCTGGTGATGCCAGGCCAGTTCTCAGAGCAGAGTTCTGGCATTACAGCTTCCCTGGTAAATAGTCTGAGCAAGGAGGGGGAGGATATGGGGCCAGGGTCAAACAAGGTCATGGCAGCCGTGCCAAGAGATGCAAGAGGCTGCAAACACCACCGAGATGGGCAAACCCTGAAGGCCCCAGGACAGCCTGGTATTGCAGTGGGGAGAACACTGGCAAAACATTTATGGAGATAAAAATGTAGCTCAGTGCCACTCTGTAAGGAGAGTGAGAGATGTTTCCATGAGGAATGGTATTGGCATAGCTGCAGGGTGCCCAAGACCATGACGGGCTGTGGAGGAGGATGGGTGGGATTTCCAAAGAGTGGTTTCCAAGGTTTGGAAGTCACTCTCCCCTGTCCCTCAGGCTGTGCTGCAGGCACAAAAGCACATGGAACCCCAGGGCTGGATGCAGGTGAGAGAATCCTGTGGGAGTTAAACCAGACATCTGGCAGGTCCCACACGTGTGGGTCCAAATGGCATCTTTGAAATGAAGACCAGGCCTCCATCCTTGGCACTGCCTGCTCCTCCAAACCCTCAGAAAGGACTGTCTGGGATGCTCTTTTTCAGAGGCATCCAGGTGTAAAGGAGGTTGTGAGACACAGCCAACACAATTAGTATTTTTTCCTCCCCATTTACACGTTTGAAGGAACCACAGGTACAAACATGGTTTTTTTACCCTGTAGTCACAAGCAGTGGAAATGGAGTCTGTGCATGCTGTATCAGAGGGATGGGGTGATGACCAGTTGCAGCATGAAAGACACTTGGTATGTCAGTGTTACCTAGAGAAGCACCACAGCACCCTGCAAGGCGACTCTCTGGGAGGACAGCCTCTCCCCAGAGTGGTGCTTTTGGCAATGTTACCTTGTCAGGTACTACAGCAATCTGGGAGTGCAGATACAGCTGGAGCATATTGCTGTCTACTCATCTCAGGCTGCATGCAGTAGCAGGCAAAATTGAGAGTACAGTCAGTGAGATAGTCCAGAAAGCACATTTGTAAGTTAAAAAGGACCTCGCTGCTACCTAAATTTGAAGCATGACTAAGAGTGTATCAAAAGGTGTGTGATCCCCCTCCCTCTAGACACTAAGGTAAGGCAAAGCAGTATTGTGTCACTGGAGCATCAAACACTAAGATATACTAAAGAAGATTCCTATGCAGTATTATTATCCTTATTATTAAAAACCCACCCTATTGTTATTATTAAAAAAAAAAAACAGTGAACCCACACCCCTGCTCTGAGCAGGTTTTGCCCTGTGAGGCAGAAAAGTCGGGGTGTTTGTGAGCTAAAAGCAAGGGTTTGCTTTTACACCTCTGAGCAGCAGTGATCCCGCAGGGCTCAGGAGGGCTGCTGCCCTCAGCCCTCCCCAGAGCCTTCCCCTCAATGCTACCTGCAGCTGAAGGAGCTTTTGTATCTGATTTCCTTGTTTCTGGCCCAGGAAAAGGAAGGAGATGAGAACAGAAGTGGCTGACCAGTGATGGAGAGAGGATGGAGAGGATGCAGACGTGCAGCTGTGGGTGAGGAAGAACGGGTTGGAGGCTCAGGGCTCACTCAGCCTGAGCATTCCCATGATGGAGAAACAGAAATCCTTATCCTGCTCCTGGACTTTTTAACACTCCCAGTAAAATACTCACTGCTAAGGGTCTTTATATGGGACAACTTTGGGTAAATTCCTTAGAAATTTCAGCTTCTCTTTTAATACATACATTTTAGTCTTAGCAATAATGTTGCTGTGACTATGGTAGTCTGAGGATACCAGGAAAATGAGATTTCCAGTAGCTCCCTCTTGGGGAAAGTGTGAGTGAAGGTGTTTTTCTTTTCTCTTGGGCAATTGTCTGGAAGGGGAGCATTTGTATCTGAGACGATGCTCTGGCTTCTCAGGTAGATTATACAAACCTTTTCTAAAAATTCACATAATTTAAAATTTTTAAAATCAATTAAAAATGTAAAAATACACCTATTTATCTGTAAATAGCAATGACCCTGCAAAATTTATTTGGACCCATTAAGCGGCATTTGAAACAAAATTCATTTTTAGAAAATCTGATCTATCACATAGTCAGTCTAAAGAAATAGAATGGCTTTCTGAGCTGGATAAAGGGTTTGGTTTTGGTAAGCTCCTTGATATTTTTTGCTTTAAAAATTGCTATTAAGAAAATGGGTCAACAAGGAAATTCACATACAAAATCTGCACTTGAGTAACATTAAAGTCCCTTCCCAAATATTGGGAAATTTGACTTATGGCTGTTCCTCTGCCTCGGGGTCACATTAGGAAAGGCCACCTTGCAGCATCTCCAGCCACATTTCCTGTTCAAAGAACTCCTCAGACCACCTGAACTCACACTCAGACCTGAAGCACCCAAAAACTTACTGTGGCTTCATGTCCTAAACCCAGGCATTGCTCCATCCCATGAGTGGGACAATTGCAGGATTTGTTTCCAGACCTAGACCCAGATTCTGGAAAATAAAAGCCCAAGAGTTTCTTGGAGAGCAGAGCTCAGGCTCTGGTCCAAGGCCATGGCTTCCCATTCAGCACAGACACACCTGGAACCAGGCTCTGGGCATGGAACAGAGTGTGGGCATGGGCAGCCCTGGAGCAGCTCAAGATGGTCTGCTGGAAATTTGGTTTTCACATCTTCAGCTCTCTTTGGACTCCTCTGTCCACACTCAGCATTGCCTAAAACTTGTTTCTGTCCTCCAAAAAAACGGAACAAGATATGGGAGGCAGAGGGGAGCAAAGAGAGGCTCAGCAGAGGGACAAAGTTTGTCCACCCTTTTAAAGGTCTTTGTCATTGGTATTGCCTTATCAGCAACCCAAAACTGGTTTATTTTCTTTAAGTCTGGTGGTTAGGACTTCTTGTGGGAGATTGCCACCAGGAATGTGTGCTACTGACATGAGGGAGCTGAGTGGTTGGAAGGGAAGGCTTTTCAGGGAGTATTGGACTATGATTTAGAAGAAGAATGAAATTATTTATGTCAATAAGCAACAATCAGGCCCTGTCATTGTTTATGCAGGCTTAAATAATTTCATGAAAATGATAAGCATTATTTGTAGCTAATTCTAGTGTAAGTTAACCCCAAAATCCACGGAGTTTTGCCTGAATGAATAAGAAGTGATGATTTATGGGCATGGTTGTTAATGGATGTGTGTCAGAATTTTTTGATATGATGCCACAGAAAAATATATCTTATGCCTTCAAAAAAAATTCTTTGTGAAATACATAGCAGCAAGATATAATCTGTGCTGCACATATATAAAACTACTTTTCTGCAATCACTGATTATGGGACAAATCCAACAATTTTTCAAGACACAAGTCAAAAGATCTTTATAGATTCCCATGCAGGAAGTTGAAAAGGAAAAACTCAAATTTTCCTATGCAATCCCTGAAAATGAGTTTTAACATCCCTTTCCATCCAAAGCATACTTGGATCTGTGAATCAATGACTGTGATTCTGTGAATAAAGACAAGTCATGTACCTGAGCTGCAAGAGGACTGCATGACATCATCCTTATCCTCATCCTCATCTGGCATTCCTGCCTCTATGTCATATCCTCTATGCCAAATTTCCAGCAGGCCTTGAAAAGTAATTGCAAACAAATAAGAGAATAAATCTTTGTTATCTATGACTTGGACAAAATTTGCAGTGAGCATCTGGCTGAAGCAACATTGATTTTTGCCTCACCAAATGCAATTTCCATTCTTGTGGTCAGTAGAAAGCCCAGGCCACTACATTTGATTTAGGACCTGCTGACATTTCTTGTTCTAGCAGAAAGGATCTCATTTTGGAACACACCAGAGGCAAATCTGCACAATTTACAGCCATTTGACATTTAAAGTTGTCTTTGTATGGAAGTCAAGGGCATTGCTGTGTTAACTCTGAACAAAGAAATCCGGAGCCAGAAGGAGTGTTGGAGCACAAACAGAGAGGGAAAAACTGCTGAAGTTAACAAAAATATGGCTCAAGAGGGGAAAGAAAAGAAGAACATGGCTGGAAGCCCAGTTTGTCCCTAAGAACAAGGTTTTCCCCTCCTGAAGGGTGAAAAATGGCAGGAAAAGTTGTGAAGATCCTTCTCCCTTCCTCATTCCATAATAAGACTTGTGTGCTGGTCCTAGGCACTAGTAAAAGAATGGTTTTATTTCCTGTCTGCAAGTTGTCAGACTGCATCCAGATCTTCCCTAAGGCCAAAATTATCCTGGATCTCCCCTGGTTGCTATGTCTGGTCAAGCAAACAGGAGGAGAGAAAAAGGCTGTGAGTGTCCCTTCAACCCAAGCAAGTAAATGTTCAACCTCTCAAAGGCCACACAGAAATGAAGCTGTCAACTAAATATCCTTAACAGGCTCTTGATATGACACAGGGGAAATGTGGAAAGACAGGGTTTGAAGTGACAGCAGAAAACATACGTGGGGTTTGGGCTGTGGATGCACAGCAAGGTTCAGAGGTGCAATGCCAGCCATGGTGACCCAGCCCTGGAAACAGACCCTAAACCAAACTTTTGATCCAGCCCCTTGCAAAAAAAAAAAAAAAAAACCCTACCAACTTATCCATGTAAAGGATCACTTTGTGGCTTTGTTTCAGTCCCAAAATACACTTTGAGCATCATCTTTCCCCCCGCCTTCCCCCAGCTGAAGGAGCTGCTGAGGTTCCTGGTAACAACACAATGACCTTTCCAAGAGGAAGTGCTTCCACAACAACAAAACAGGGCATAGTGGGATTGGCACAACTTGTGGGCAAGCACAGGCAAGACACTTCTGAAAGACCATGAAGAAACAAAGCAGAGCCTCTTAACTCAGCTTGAGGGATCCAAACAAACCAAAGGATGTCCCGAGAGAATGTGGGGCTGAGATTGTTGGCAGGGCAGAAGAAGAAAGGGAAGATTTTCAAGGGCATAGTGTGTGCAAAAGTGTTCAGGCACAGTGCAAACTATAAGAAAGTGCCCACTCTGACCAACAGGGCTTCCAGGAGATGGAGCTCAGCACTTGCAGCAAGGCAGGGACCACAGCATCCTGCATGTCCACCCTGTCCCTCTGCCTGGTGGCTGTGCCTCCCCAGCAGTGCTGTTGGCCATGAGAATGGCTTGGGATCATGGCAGCCCTCCAGAGGGGTTGCCTTTGGTTTGTCTTTGCTTTCAAAGCACCCTCAGGTCCCTTGTAGAAGGAGAGATAATTGAATATAATACATGGTTTAAAATATAAAATTCCATGCCCATAGTGTCCCATCCTCTGTCTCATTTCTCTGCCCTCTGGATTGTCCCTCTTCTTGCACTCAAGCTCCTAACAGCCTGAGTTTTTCCTAAGGTGGAATCATTTCCAAACTGTTCTGGTTCAGTACCCCAGCCTGTCCCACTTGAGGCCATGTCTTTTGCCCATGCAAATATCCTAGCCACTATCCCTCTTCTCCAGGGCCTACACAACATTTCCATGTATTATATTGGAATTATGTCACCTTCCTGACAGCTAATGAGGAACCACAGAGTAACAACCCCTCATTATTATACGTGCCCTGAAATCTAAGCCAGAAACAGACACATGTTCAGCCTGTGACTCCAAAACACCTAAAGGTGTTACCAACTCGTGCCAGGACATAGCAATTCCCACCTAATACTTGTCAGCCACCAGTTAATGTGATCTACAAAAGCCCTGGCTGGGTGATTTATTCCTGCCCTGCGCCTCTGAAGATTCCCAAGAAATGCAAATTGCCTAACCTGCGCCATGAAACAGTTTCACCTAGCGATCTTAGAAACAGAGTATGAAAGAAATCTGGACTTGACAGCTCCAGTTCACTCATGACTGTGACCGCTTCCACAAATGCAGGCTCGGACCTGCTCGTTCCCCCCAGAGTAAGCTGCAAGAAAGTATTTGCCAGCTAAGGGTGTCCTAGAAAGAGGAAAACCTTAGCTGTCAATCTCCTTGAGAAGTTCCACAGGTGGCCAGCTGGAGCGGGCAGCTGCCAGCGCTTGGACATGGCTTGGCGGCTGCAGGGAGGCCTCACTGCCGGGGGGTTGACCAGCCCATGTCACTGAAGGGTCCCTCGCCCGTGGCCGACCTTGGTGGGGGACCACAGGGCGTGCAGAGGTCAGAATCGGTGTCTGACTCCCCTTCTGCAATGTAGGGTCTGATTTTGGCCACAGCTGCATAGCAACCGTTGTTAAGGATGTCCAAATTCTCTTTGGACTGGGAGATGCTAAAGCCACTGAAAGAGCGCTCCAGTTCCTCATGATCCACCGAGGGGATGGAGATGGACGTGTCGCTGTCTCTCATGGCACTCTCGTGGTGTTTGGTTGTAATGTCTTCATTCCTCAGGTACTCGGCGCTGGCCCGGTGCCCGCCGCCATAGGCGGACAGGGAGCGCTCGTGGGAGGGCGGAGGCGGGATCCGGACCAGCGAACCGGGGTCTCCAACGGGCGAGGAGCCGTGGCTCTGCCGCTGGCATGATGTGGAGGGTGGGCACGCATTGCTTGGGGCTGGCGGGGCAGAGAAGTTCTTCTGACCCATGGAGCTGGTGGACCTGATGATCTTGATGATGCAGCCATTCTTGTCAATGTGCTCCCTGCTGTCTTCAGGGCTGTGGTAGGGAGGGGCTGGGTCAGGCTCTTTGGACCCAAAGTAAGCCTCTGTCTCCGTTGGTGGGATGCCCATCCTCTGCATGTAAATGTTCACCAGGAAGTCCAGTTTCTTCTCCATTGACTGAACCTGCAAAAACACCACAGTTCCAGATCTACAGGAAGGCTGAAGCACATTGACATCCTGAGTATGAGCAACTTCCATCGAGGCACAAGCGTAGCACTGGGCTTCATAGATCACCTTCACCTACACTGATCCACAGAATCTCAAAATTCTAGTGAATATTTAATATTATGAAATTAATATTTAATTTTTTAAATTTTAATTTAGTATTTAATATTTATTTAAGGGTTTAATTCTCCATGTTTTTACAGCGTTTCCCTTGTTATAGGTTTTTTTTCCTTATGCTCCTCTAATTTTCATGACAGGCACAAAGTTCCAGAAAAGCTGGAGCACACTTGCTTCTTCCAGCTCCTTCCTGCACTTGGCGCTTGTCTGGGCTCAAAATGCCATTGGGATTTCTGAGCCTTACACTCTAGGAAGGTTTTAAATCTTCAGCAAGGCCAGCAGCTCCAGCAGCCAGGCTCAGGACTCATTTGAAGTGTGTCCAGCACGGTGGCAAAGAAGCCAATGTGCTGTTTTCAAAAATAATGCAGACTGTTGACAAACTCACTAAACCAGACTCAAAGTGCTTGGTTTGAAAGTAGCATTCTAGGCTTCCAAGACATTTAGTGCCCTTTCATAGCATCCACATTGTTACTTCTTCAAAACATTCTTGTCTCTTACTTCTTTTTTACTGAAAGGTAATGTCCAACTGAGGGAAAAAGGCAAGGAAAAGCCAACACAATGCATGCAGCACCCTCTGACAAGAACCCCTTCCTGGCCCAAGATACCTGTTTCTCAACTTTTCCAAGCCTGCCCATCATGCTGGGGTCTTCAGGCAGCTCCCCTTCTGCTGGCCCTTTGGTCCGATCCTTGTCGGTCATGGAGGATCCTCTCCCAACGATCTGGTCAACTCTACCCAGATCAGAAAATCCCCCCGCCCCCGGAAAAGGACCTGGAGTCAGTTGGAGGCAGCAGGTGAGGAGGGCACTGCTTGTTGTGCCTCCATGAGACAAAGCAACAGCCTCTCTCCCAACTAACACTCCAAATTACTCACAGACACGCAGTGGCACTGAAGTGTTAATTCAGATGCAAAATTCAGAGCAGTATTAGCAGAGTTTGAAATTATCCATTTCTGTTTATACAGATAAAACCTGGCACATTATGCACAGTAAATTTACCCACTGCAAAGAATTTCTTTAGCTGGCTTTCTTCCAAATCAATTAACTTCTTATTTGGACTGAGAAATTATTATTTTGGAGGAAGATCGAATTTTCCATCTAGCATATATCAATGGGATCTTTTTCAGTCTTTGCAGCAGTTTCCGCTCCTCAATGCAAATGTCCATGTGTAATTCTCATGTCCATAAAAATGAGATGCTTGTCCTAAGATCCAGACAAACAGGTGCAGTGATAACTGTTTTAGTGGAATTACATCAAGACTGAATTTGGCCAGAATTCACCAAACTGTTTTCGTGTCAATGCAGTTCACACTTGTACTGTTGGATGTTTTTTATTAGCAGGGCTCCCTGCTGGGAGCAGCAGAGGAGGCTCATGCCAAATGAGCCAGGAAAGGTTACAAGGCAGATAATTTGGTACTGACTTCTTTACACACATCACATTTGCACTTCCTCATTCCCAATATGGAAACACCTGGGTTGAGTAACAGCTCCATATGCAGAGGAAGAAGGAGGGCAGAACAAGTTTGGAAGCTGGAACTCCATTTTATTAGAGGCATCAAATATAAATTTCTGGAAAGTAAACACCAGAGCTTCTTGATCCCTCCAAAGCCAGGGGAGCAACTAATTTTTGGAATAACTTCTTAATGGCAGCCAGGTTTATAGACTAATTCTGTGCTGAGCAAACTTTACTCTTGCATAATGCACCAAACGTAAGGGTGGCAGGGGAAAGAAGGGTTAATTAATCTGACTGAAACCAGGTTGAGGTATCTTGAGCAAAAACTCAAAATGCTTCTTACACAGTTCTGCTGTGTGGGCCATGGATCCATGCACCAGGAGGAGAAAAAGGAAGGAGCTGAACACAGAGAGACAGGGGAAAATGAACAAACAAAAACCAAGGAAAGGAATGAGATGTGAGGCTATTTCCAACACAAGAGCCATCTGTTTCCTTCACATTGGACAGGGACTTCATATGGATGTTGGCTGTTGACACTGAGGGACAGGTACCAGTGGGAATGGACCAGTGTGGCTCCCTTAGCTTATATTAGAGCAACAGCACTTTACAGCACCAGATCTGGCTCAAAGAGATGAAGTGGATGAGCACATAATACCAAAGACAGAAAATATAAGCCAACAATCGTTTCAGAGTTTAGCTTTGATCCCAGAAGCTACTTGATTTGGGCAGGGATGTGACAGAATTCTGTTCTGCTTAAAAAATCATGTTTGATCCTTTGCTTAGCAATATAAGCACAGGAGTACAAGGAGCACCAAGTGCTGGAATTACAAGTGTGAGGAATATGCATGCCTTATTTCTCTCTTGTAATGGGAGAAGGAAATCACTGACATATACAGGAACTCCCCACGAGGGATGCAATCACTGACAGGACATACAGCACAAGAAATCCTATAACAATGTTGTTACCACGTAAGCAAAGAGCTCTTAAATTGGATACCTCGGGCTACCTTGGTGGGGAATCACAAGTCAAGGCATGGTACAGCCACTGTATGAACTCCTCTCCTGTATGCACAAGCAAGTAGACTGGTAAAACAATGAACACGAATTTAAAAGGCCCAAAGTCTAAACGTTATTGAGTATTGCAGAAGGCCAAGAACAATCAGGGTGCTCTGTCCTCCTGTCCCATCCAGCACAGCACTGACACTGAAATATGTCCACTAATGGAAATATGATGTCCCTCAGCAGCTGTGGAGTAGAGCAGGGAGGCAGGACAGACTGTGACACAGAGAGGAGAACTGAACATTGCATTGTAATAACAGAAAGAGTCACGTGTACACTAATTCTATTCCTGCAGAAATCAAGGCATGACTTCTGCTGTCTCTTCATATCTTAAGAGATGAGCTATCCACTGTGTGGACCTCACATGGCCCATTTCAGGGGCCAACTGGCACTTTAGAGGGAGTGATCACTAAGAAGAGTACCAAGTTGTCACTCACCTTCAAGGAACACAATCTGCCTTTAGACCTGCTGGGATTTAGGAGCAGGGCTGAAGGCCTTCACAGAGCTCACCCATAAAGCACTCAGAAGCCCTTTCCCACTATATAACTGACACCAGAGCCCAGAATTCCTGCTTGATCCATTCCCTTTGTGTACAGTCCCAACTCCTGGGGTGGTTGTCTCCACAGCTCTGAGGAAGCAGAGCCAGATCTCTCCTCAGGGGCAGGGCAGCACCAACTTTGGTGCAGGGGACAGCTCTGGGCCTCTGACTTCAGTGCAGAGAAGGGAGAAGAAGGTGAACCAGCTCCTTCTCTACGGGAGAAACCAGGCTCGAGGTCTCCCACCCCTTTGCTTCCCATGACACAAGCTGGGCCACAGGAGAGTGCTCCTACCCTCAGCAAAGCACAGAGATTTCATTTGTGCCTTATCTGATATAAGAGAAAAGAGGAAATTCCTTGTGAGCTCCCACCTGCACCTAGCTGAGGACTACCAAGAGCAGGAGGTCCTTTTAGCCATTACAAGATCTTGAGATATTGTCCAAACTGGGCAACAAAGTTCAAAAGATAAAGAAGGAAGAACATATTCCACTTTTGCAATCAGAAGGGAATAATTTATGTTCTTACTGCATGACAAAGGACCAAGAATCTTCTGAGGTGCCCATCCCACTTCTACACTACAGCCCATGGGGAGTCTTGTGTCTGCTCAATACTTTTTTTTGGCTCTGCCAATTACACACATGCAGAGGGAAGAATTCAGCTGAAGCTTTGGAGGAGCCAGCCTCATGTTTTTCCTTTCCCGGCAGAAGAGGATTCAGAGATTTCTAAGGATGTATGACAAACTGTGCCATCTGCTGTCCTTGATTGGCTCTGCTGGGTCTTAGCTTGGGAGGGAGAGAAGAGGGGATTGCTCTTTGAGGTGGACTTTACTGCCTTTCCTTCTTTCTAATGATACCAAAAAAATGTAAATTCTTGCATCAGCCACAGTGCAGGTTTTCTCATGCTTCATTATGCTTCATGCTAACAGTGCATGCAAAGAGGTGTAATATGTCACCCTTGGGCCAGAAGCAGACATCAAAAGGTCAAACGGCTCAAATGACATAAAAATGAAGTGTTTGGGAATAGATAGTCAAGTCTTTTATCCTTTTTCTCTATCTCTTATAAATTTTTGTAAACAATCCAGGCATTGAAGCCAAACCCCCTTCATCCATGTCACAGGACTGGCTACTTACCCCTTCATTTGGCAATCAAACTTGCCCTGGACAAATTTCAATCAACAACTGTTGTCTAAAAATTACAGCTGAGATTGCACCTGTTCTAGACTAAATCAGCTGATCAAGTGAAATTTATCCAAATTGTCTCTGTGTAGAGCATGGAGCAAACACCATCAGCCAAACCACAGCCATGAGCATCTACCAGGATCCCCCTGCCTTTGCTGGGAGCTGCTTGCAGGAAGATTTTGGCTGAACTGAGCAATCCATCTTGACCCTTGTCCAGGGTCAAGACAGCCCATAGAACAGCACTCCCATGATGTTTCTCTGGGCAGAATTTGGCTAAAAGAGGGGGTGCAGACTAAAAAGGAGAGGCTGGAGCCATCCCTGGGGACTTCACAGGACACATCCCCATGGCACAGAGCTCCGTGGTGTTGGGGTGACAAAGATAATGGCAGCAGCAGAGCCTGACCCAGAGTTTTTGGATCTGGGCTGCTCACAGCTCTGGTTCCCATCCATCTGCCCCTTGAGCACCTCACAAGTGTCTCTGGTGTCGGTGGGAGGATAAAACTGCCAAAAACTAGGTGCAGCATAAGCCTTTCCATGGGTGGGAACAGAGATTTCAGCAGCCGTCTGCACCCTGCTGCTTTCCGCAGCCACAGCTCAATGAGAGGGAAATTAAAAAATTCATTGGAAAAGGGAGAAATTATGAAAAAAATGTCTAAACATCCCAGGAGCCTTGTGGGCACATGCAAAGGTTTTTTAATCGGTATTAGAAATTGCAGAAACAGGAGGAAAAAGTCTTGGATGGAATAAAATAAACACCTGTTTGAGGCCTCCTCCCCTTGGATCTCTCAATCACCTTTGCTCTGTGTGAGACACAAGTTTTCATATGAAAACCTTGCCTTTAGTGAAAGCTTGTTGCACCTGTCACCTTAAAGGTTAAATACAACAAAATCCCCTTCAATACATATTTTTATTTTAAAATCTAAATGTTTCTCCAGATAACAAGGTTATTTAATTTTCAAAAACTTGTTTTGGCAGGAAGGAGGAATGGGAAAAAATGCATTTCTGAAAGCATGATTTTTTCAGGCATAAAGCTTGGGGCTTCTAGAAAATTCTGTTATTTTAGTGTTTGAGCTAGCTGAGTGGGAATAGGTAAGCTTTTAATATTGCTTTTACTTACATTTCTCTAGTGATGATTACTCAGAGCAGCTTAAATAAAATCAAGAGATTTGTCCCATATTAGCTCTTAGGGAGGCAAATATATTTAGAAAAAAAGTATTTGAGGCTAAGCTTGCTGCATTTAAAAATCACCCACTATTTCTGCATGGAAAATTACTTTCTGGCAAATATTTATACCTGCCTTGGGCTCTAGTGGTCTCAATGCAAGGAGAAAATACAGCCCAGCTCATGGCCTTGCTGCCCAGACCTCAGAATACTCTAAAATGAGAATTTTTGTGAGAATATATTCCTCATTGCATGGTTTTACTTAAGGAGAGAACTTGATGAGAAAAATCTTGTTGTGTGACTGAGGTATGGGTTTGACTCCTGCTCCTTTGGCTTGGAAAATCAGGATTGATTCATTATTTTTCAGAATGTGAGTCCCGTGGTTGTGATATTTTAACACTTTTTTCCCTCCACGGTCAATAGAGTGGCACCAGCAAGAAATAGAGACAACTGTGTGCATCAACTATAAAACACTTCATTCTTACTTTGCCTACTGAAATAAACTCATTTCATTGTCCAAAGAGCTGCCGAGGCTCCTTTGCTTGTGTGTGGATGGTGACATCCTTTAGGAAGTGGGTTGTTTACTTTACATTGGCTTTGTGGGTAAATATTCCACCTTTTACATTTGAAGACAGCCTGACAAAATATGAAATTTAAAAAAAAAGATATAATTTAGCTTTCTAACACCTCAAAGAAGACTGAAAATAGGAAATAGGCTCACTGAAGGAACTGATGGTTATTGATGACTGAATGAACGTCCCCTTTTTTGTTCCCCCCTGGCTTGAAGGCAAATCAGAGCACACCCAAAGCAGCAAACCCTTGTGAGTCGTGATTTAGCAGGCTGCACTGCTAAGTGAGAAATGCCGTCATATGACTGGCATGAAAGGGGTTTGACATTAAGCAAATGAAAAAAATTCCAGATGAAGCGGCATTTTGGTGAATCCTAACCTAGGCGAGTACTGGGGAGACTCTTTGGAAGAATACATGGGTCCTTTGGTTGGATACTTCTTATGCCGGGGAGTTGAAGGGGGTGGGGGACCCACAATCATATCTATCCTGGCAAAGTAAATAAGAAAAAAGACACCAGAAAAATGCATAATGAAGCAACACGTAGAGAAAAGTTGGTCAGAGAAAAGTCGCAGAAAGGAACAACTGAAAAACAGAACAACAGGGAGAGAAAGAGAATTTGAAAATATATTCTGCTGGAAATAGAAGGCTCTCTCCTACCACCTGGTTGTTGGTGGAAAACCAGAGTCTTACCCACCTCAGGGCAAGATTTGGAGATTTAGGCACCACTGCAATGTCATTAGGAGTTTCCCCCACCCCAGATTTAACAGGCACCATGCTTTACCCTCTGGAATATATTTGCACATGCGTGGCAATATCCCATTGAGATGGCTGGATATGAAACAACATATATTCATCCTCCTTTCAGTTCCAGTGCTAGAGAGCACATCCTCAGCTAGGTCAGGGAAGGATGAGCTGCTGGGAGCCGGCGAGGAACGCTGCAGGACTGGATAACTCAAAGAATGGGAGACATCCATGGCTGGCAAGGTGTCAGGATGGAACACGAGACAATGTGAACACAACACTGAAAAGAGCACATTGCAGACACAGTGACAGAGGCTTTACCGATTAAAGAGAAAAGTGCATGTAAACACCCCAGAAATGTGCTTGGATGCAGGTTTAATCCACCAAAGCCCTGGCTATGGGAGGTCAGAGCCAGCCCTGCCAAGCTGAGCTGGCAGGGAGAGCACAGAGCTTTGATTGATGAAGGAAAGGGACATTAAAATTTCTGTTCTCCAAGGTGCCCTGTGACCTCCTTCCTGGGATACACTGTACGGGTGCAGCATCCAACATTGGCCATGGCATTGGTCTACAGGAGGCCCTTCCAGTTGTACTGGGCAGGTGCCCAGCCATGGGACCTGTTTGTGCCCAAAGGGCAGCCCCAAAGGAGTCTGCTGCCATCACCATCACTGGTCTCCTGCTCAGTGGGGACAGTGAAACCAGTGAAGCTGCCTGGTAGTCTGAGATTCTAAATCCAGGTGCTTCACACTTTTGAAGCACCTCCTGGTCCTCCTGGCTTCCCTGTGAGGGGATGGGTGGTGGCCTTGTCCAGCCCCAGAACCTCATCTTCACAGTCCCACAGCTACAGCTAAGAGCAGGATCCAGTTTGGTCTTTGAAAGTTGCAATTCCTTACCCCAACCTTCCCGAAAAAGCAGCCAACCAAACTGCTTTGTCTTTCCAGCACATGTCCCTGAAGGACTGGGAGACTTGGATGGCTGGTGAGGCAATCTGCCTCAGCCCTCAGGGTGCTGGAGACTGAGCCATCCCACCTGGAGCCAGCAGAGATGACAACCCTGATGCCCAGTACCCACTGCAGAGGTGGTCTGGAGGCCTCTTGTTCCATGTTACTAAAGTTAGGAAATCTCAATTCCCTCCTCCTCCTCTTCCCCCTCTATATTAAGCTACACATCTTGGATCTATGATCACTGAATTTGTACTGAACAGGAGTGAGAGGCTCACATAGAGGAAATTCTCCAGGATATTTTGGTCTCCATTGCAAGGGAGAATGTTCCTTCTGGGAAAAGCACAGGGTGCAGCAGGGCTGAGAAAGTTATCTCTGCATCAAAAATAGCAGAGTTAAAATGGTGTCTGAGAGACTCATGGCAGAACAGAGATTCCTCTTTTACCCAGGACAATTTTCATACTTTGTTCCTGGGGTTCATGTCAGCTGTTTGCATACACAAACACATTTTTTCTTCACATTTGCTACCTCTACCAGGGGTTTCAATGGGTTTGAAATTAAAGGAGAACTTCCTCAATGGCTCCTAGGGGAAGCTGAGTTGCCACAGCCATTAAGGGAAGCAATTTCATTCTCCAAATGTAAAAGCAAATGGTGTATTTTTTTGACTGGAGAGTGCCCATGGCCAAGCCCTGCCACAGTTCTGGGTGTCCTTCAAGCTCAGCAGAACTGGAGCTACTACTGCTGAGCGTTGGCTCAAACAGCCAGGGGCGTTTGAGGCTTGGGGTCTACTTCTCCCATCATGGCTGAGGGAGGAGTGGTCAGACTAAAAGATTTAGCTCCAATCCTGTGTTCAAGGAATCAAATTTATCTATTTTGGGTTTTTTTTCTTCCAGAGGAACATGAAAAATGGAGTCTTCTCAGTTCCATTAGTCCCATTTCCACATTCCTTCTCCTACTAAAATGAACACATCTCCCCGTGAAATCTGAGCACAGAGCTGAAATACAGCTCAGCTAAACTCCACCTACGGTGGTGGGCTTGGATGAGAAATTCCCATCTGCATGGATTTTCAGCAGACTGTGCCACCTGAGGAGGGATTCCTCCTAAAATGGCTTAGCATCCCAACTGTGGGAGGGAGCTGCTGCCTCCTCACTGCTCTCTGTGTCAGTGGCAGCAGGGCCACAGCCAGGACACCAAATTTTGTCTTATATCACTCCTAGAAAGGTACCAAATGACCCCCATTGGCTTTGTCACTGGGGCTCCAAACTTTTGCACCCTGCCAGGAGGACCATGGAGATACCCACCCACCTTTCCTATGGGATATACCATAATGCAAAATCTCCCAAAATAAACCAGGAGGACGAGCCATGATTTTTGTATGTCTTGTGATGGGCAGTAAGGGAGTTTTAGTGGCAGTCCCTGTCCTGCTCATCCCTGTGGGTTCCAGCCTTAAGCACAGATGTCTTCCTTCAGGATTTGTCTCAAGAAGGAAAAGAATAAGCTGTAGCTGCAAAGGAAAGTGTCTCTCTCCTGGAAATACCTCCACAATTAACAAAAAGCAGGGGGAAATGAAGCAAAGAGAGGGGTCTCTTGCCTGGCCTGAAGGTTTTTGATCCGGGAGAGCATGTCCAGGTGCCCAGCTGAGTACTGCTCGATGACATCCATCACATCATAGGGCCGAAGGCTCTCCTTGAACTTGCGCTTGGAGACCAGAAACCTCATAATGCTGCAGGAGACAAGAAAGCAAAATCATCACGCAGTCCCTGGGTGCAGCCTGACCTGCTTAATGGTGGATAAAAAACACTGCAGGGAGCTGCTTTGGAATGAAAATTGAATAAATCTCAAGCCTGTGGGTTTGGGAGAGAGTGCAGCAATAGGAAAGGGAAAGGGGATTGCGGGGGCTCGTGGCTGAAGTCCCATCTGTGACAGGGGGTCCCCGATGCCCCTTGGACTGTCATCTGTGCATGTGCTCTCTGCACCACTTTTATAAATGTCAGCACTAAATCTCAGAGCTGCTGGGAACGGTCATTTGGATGCATCCCTGCAGGGGATTTTCCTGTTTCTCCATTTATTCCTTCTCTAAGTAAAAATTGCCCTTCCTGGCAAAATTGTCTGTAAAGCAGGGCAGGCCACCCAGGGGAAAAACAGCTTGCAGCACACACAAGTCAGCATTTGCCAGAACTTCTTGGGCTTTATACTTCTCATTTTTCTCTATAATTCATTTTTCTGGACCACTTTCCCCCTCTGCCTCTCTTACCACACTGCCCTGATGCTGACTTTCAGCCCTGGTGTCAAATCTTCTGTCACAAACTCGCAGTTGCAGCTTTTGTTCTCATCAGGAATGTCTTCTCCAGGGAGGCTTGCTTCTGGGTTTGGGACAGGGAAGGAGAAACACAGCATGTTACTGTTTCCTGTGCTGGTGCTGAACAAGGAAAGACAAAGCAGATCACGAACAGCTACCCCAGGGGAAGCAGCAGAGAAGACTTTGTTGAGCATCCAAATGAGAGCATTTCCCAGGATGTGCTTAGGTGACAATTGGCAGTGCCAACTGTAACACTCACCCATCTCCGTATTAGTGAATCCTGGTGTCATTTGGGTTGGAAAAGCCCTCTAAGATTGTCAAGTCCAACCATTCCCACAGCAGGGCCAAGCCCACCCACTAAACCATGTCCCCAAGTAACACATCTAGATGTGCATTAAATCCCATAAAGTGATTGCACCACTGTCCTGTGCAGCCTGTTCCAGGGCTTGACCACCCTTCAGTGAAGAAATTTTTCCTAATATCCAACCTAAACCTCCCCTGGCACAGCCTGAGGTCTTTCCTCTTGTCCCAATGCCTGACTCCTCCTCCTTTCCCCATCCTTATATATAGAAATATAAACATTATCATGGGTATCAGAAGGGGTTTTCCTGCTTCTTCTGATAATTGTTGATTACTTTGGGTTGGAAGGGACCTTTTAAAGGTCCTCTATCCCAACCCCCTGCCATGGGCAGGGACATCTTCAACTTCATCAGGTTGCTCGGGCTACTCCAAGCTAAAAGACTGGGAGGGGAAGAAGTCCCAACAGCTTGGCTGGCAGCTCTGCCCTTAGGTGGGGAGGGAGAGGATGTGGGGGCCAGCTGGGAATTTGGGGTCCAGCACAGCTCCTCAGGCCCTCACCTTCCGAGTTCTGCCGTGACGCCGCTCCCTTGATGCGGAATGCTTGCCGGGCTCGGCTGCGGTCTCCGAAGCTCCAGCTCTTGGGCACCTTGCTCGGGCTGTCCTCGATGCTCTGGTCAGCACTGGGGGACCTCCTGATGCCCTGAGCCTGTGGAGAGCCTTTCCCTTTGGTGCCAGCACCGCGGGGACTGGAGAAGACACGATCTTTCAAACTGACCTTCTGACTGTTCAGAGAAACACGTTGAAACAAAGACAAAAAGGAGACAGCAGGAGGAGTCATTCTGGAAACCACGCAGTCCTTCCCCACCAGCCATTAGAAACCAAGAGCACTTCCAAGCAGCAGTGACATGTAGCTTTGCTGTTGGCTTTTCTTTTTTTTTTTTTCCAATATATGTTTTTTATTTTTATTTTTGTAAAGCACTGTAGAAATGTTTCCATCATCATGAGTGAAATGGGAATGGTTCATAAGAGAGAGAAAATAATGAGGACTTAAACAGAAGCCCCTCATGGGATGCCAGGGCTGGTGGGACAGAATGACATTAACAATGAGGTTATGATTCCTTAAATCACTGATCGACTCCGATCACGAGTTAGGAAGCTTTTCTTTCACAACTGCCTTTCAAAGCACTATGACTAATAAGAAAATACCAATTAAAAAACCCCAAACCATTATCTCAAAACCTTTGTGTAAACACTTCACTTCTGGTGCTCAGATCTGTCCTTTCCCTTTCTTCAGCTCCTGTATTTCCTCTCTCTTAAAACGTGATCTGCCCCCTTTATATATTCCAAAGAGTTCATCTTTATCCAGTTAGATATTCAAACACATAAATAGTAACACTGAATTGTGCAACTCCTGTGATTGCTATAAAAATTCCATCTAAAAGCTATCTGCCACCTCCCTGGGGGTCTGCTATGAGTGTCATAAACATGGAAAGCAAAATTTTAAAACTCCAGAATATGGCATTTTAATGCCTTTTTCCCTACTAGAATCCTAGCAATTATGGTTGGAAAAGAAGCTCTCTCCAGAAAGAGATGATCTCATTGGGAAATATTGACCACCCAGCTCTAATTAGTTTCCAAATTCTGAAATTTGCAATTAAAGCCTTTCACCCAAATGAAGATGTGGAATTTCCATGTGAAAATTTAAGAACAAAGAGATTTTGTGGATCTTTATGAAACCACAAACTTTATAGAGACATTATTGGGAAAAGCAGACTGCAAATAGTTTTGGATCATTTCATATTTCTTTAATAGCAATCAATGATTAAACTCCACTGATTAGAGGTTGGACAACCAGTGTAATGTACTTGCACAAATAGCCAATATTTTATATATAGGTGTATATCAAAACTGAGTGTAGAGAGGGATTTAATTCCCAATACTCTGTACCATTGCAGCAGCCACTTATTCTGCTGCAAACTCTCTGCCTCAATTTGCGGGAAGAACATTTCAGAAATTTTAATTTCCACATCACCAACCAAAGACCTGCTTTTTTTTGGCGTGCCTTTCAGGAACACCAACTTAAAAGTCAGAGCCACGCAGCCCTTCTTTGCCTTCAAAACTGGCACGAGGTTCTTCAATCAGAATTTGGCTGCTGGCTTTGAAGCAAAGCAAAACGCTGCTCCCTTTTCCCAGGCGCTGGCTGTTCCCTGCTGACAGGAGCAGACACCAACTCTGGCCAGAGAAGGAAGATGTGACTTGAGGACACTCAGGGAGCAGATTTGTCGAGTAAGAAGGTGCTATTTTTACAAAGTCACTTTACATTGCGAGACAACCAACATTTACAGGGAGAGAAAGGTGGTTAGGCAGCGTTTTGCAGAGTTGTGTGGGGAGGGCATCCCCTGGGCTGCAGGGCAGGGTTGGCTGTGGCCATGAGCTCAGCAGCAATTTCACATTGAAAGATGGACTAGGGAGAAAATAAAATTTGCTCATGACCAAATTTAAAAAGGCAGAATTATTCCAATTAAAGATTAGTTTCAGTTCAGGTAAGTGCTGCGGACTGAATTTCCAGTGTGCCCATCTGCAGGGTCTGTCTGAAAGCCATGGGATTAACAAACCTTCAGCAGAGCTGAAATCCAGGTCAGAGGTACAAATCCACACAGGAATCTGGGAACAAGCATGTGCCTAAACACCTTTTTGGATGCAAGCCTTAATTACTAATGCTACCAAAACCATTGTCCATAACGAGCCAAAGGTTTAAAAGAAGTTCTCACTCTGGGTTTCTTGGATTAGAAACCAGATTGAAATTTCGTCGTTTGATTCTAAACAGGCCAACTGAATCTTTTTTCTTTATTTTCTTTGACTTTACAGAATAATATTTCTTGAATCCACTGTGTTTCAGTAGTATTATTACTTTGAATTACCTTTTTAAAAAGTAAGTTTTATAAAAATGCATTAGCAGCAATATTCAGGATTCAAAGTGATTTCTTTGTGCCCTATCCTCTGCTGAGTTTCTCCCATCACCAATCCCAGCATAAAACCAGTTGCCTTTCACTGAGTGTGGCAGGACCTTTTCCTTGGAGCCCCTTTTCCATTCCCACAACAAATGTGCTACAAATGTTTGCAGGAATCACAAAAAGCAAAAAAGAAAGGGTTGAACTTGGAGAGGGATATGAGAAAAGAGTTTCAAGCCTGACAGTATGAGGTGCAACACATTAAAAAATCTCATAGAAATCTGATGAACAATTAAGATCTGGGTGGGTTTTTGTTCCCAAGTACTCACTAAGGAAAAAAACCAATGCTTGATGTAACTTCTTTGTTTTAACGTAGACAACACAAGACACCATGAACAATTAATTGAATTGTTCCTTCTGCCATGCAATTCCCACATTGGAAATGATACCTGGAATCACATGCAAGTACAATCCCTGAGGAGGATGCTGTTGGGGTCTGCAGGAGCTGGTAGGAAAAAAATCCCAAAGAAACACAGACATACATAGGGATACATGTTGTCAGCTAATCCAAGATCATGTTCTCACTCAACCAGAAAGTCATGCAGAGGGGCACAGAGTGCCTCAGAGAGGAGGTGTTTGCATGTCACTCCAGGACAGTAAATGAGCCTCAGCTGAGTGGGGAGTGTTGGTGACATGAAGTTGAGGAGAGCAGGAACCCAGACACACACACAGCAGGGATGGACGGACAGATGGACACTCACAGTCGGGACAACGGCACGAGCAGGGGGCAGGAGCTCTGCTCATGCCAGGAGAAGGAAGGGAAAGGGAACTGTGGCTTTGTAACAGATCAGGGGAAGCCACAACAGCCTAATAGGGTGTGATGTAATTCTAGGTCCTCATAACCACTGCAGGTGGCATCTGTGAAAGCACATTTGATAGCAAAAATGCTACCTTTCCAGGCTGACTGTGGGGAAGGTTTATAAACATTCAACTTGTGACTTGAATTTAACAAAGGATAGTTACTGAGCTGACTTTTCTCTGTTGCCCGTCAAAAAATGAGAGTCCATGCTGGAGAAACTGGCTGATGTTCACAGCTTTAGTGGGCTTTGCATTTTGGTTAATTCCAACTGCCCAGCACTCAGCAGAGAAAGGCATGAGAACTGACCTTCAAAATGAGCTGCCATCAGCCTCCTTAGGATGCCAGGGGTTTTAGCTCCTGTTTGAAACCCTCTGTTTTGGGGTTCATTCCAGTTCTCTATAGTATTAAATCAGCACTTTTAAAAAAATGGGGACTCATTACATTAGCAGTAATTTGGGATCAATAAAAAGTATCAGTTGTAAGGTCTTGTCATTGATTTTAAACTATGCTTGAGCCATTACTTCATTTTCTTTTCAGCTAGCCAGAATGATTTGGACTAGCACAGACTCAGACCCCTCTCTGCATTCAAACTCAACCAGTGTAAGTGTTCATTCTTCTGAGAAGCTGTGGCCAGGAGAAAAAGGTTGTCTCCTGTTGGTAAATGAGGAGCTTTTTTAGAATCAAGAGTTTGTGCTGAGCTCGTGGCACATGAGAACACCTCATTAAAGCCAGGCAGGAGTGCCAGGAGTGAATGATGGCCTTTTTGGGTATCACTGGGCTCCAGTCTGCTCTCTGGTGTGAGAAAGAGGTAGAAATCAATTACTGGAGACATGAAGGAAAGGAAAATAAAACTGTGTATGCAAAATTTGCCGTGACTAAACCAAGAGAGGGCCTGGTTCAAGCCTTGTTTGCCTTCAGTGATTCCAGACAAACCATTGCTGAAAGGTGAATTCAGCCTAGAGAAGGGAGCTTCTGGAAGCAGAGAAACCTGGGCGTAAGGGAAACAAAACACCAGCCACTGATCATGTCCTGGTGAGTAATCCCTCTCCTTTTCCTCATCCACAACCACTGTGCCAGACTTGGATGAGAGCCACTGATGCTGTGATGGCAAAGACTGGAGTTGCACCATCCCTGCAGCCACCCCACAAGCATGGAAAAGCACAGGGCTCGGAGGAGTGAAGGGATACTGGAACCACTGTAACCTTTGCGGTCCTGCAGCATTCTGTTATAATCACCCATCCCTCTCCTCCCAAACTCATGATGAGTGCTGTCAGACACCACATCAGGCACATCCTGCATCTTTTCCCAGCCGTTTGCTGTTTGCCAGCTCGGCTGTTCTGCATTTTGGGAGCAAAGCAAAGCAGCCAGGTTGTACCTCCAAGCTGGCTGATCATTCCAAAACCAGCCTTTAAGGAACCTGCCCCACCCAGAGCCACAGGCCAGGCAAGGGCACTGCAAACACCTTTCCCTCACTGCTCTGGGTGGCACCTCTTCCCACTGTGAGGTGCCCTCATTTCTGAGTGTGCTGGGAAAGTTTCTTACAAAGCAGAATATGATAGACCTGATAATCTGGCTTGGTGTAGTTACATTACTGTCTAAAAATGAATGTGTTATTGTATTTATTGACTAAAGATCATTGGTTTAGTACATTAAGAAACCACAGCTTCTAAGGAGTTTCCTATTAATTTACCTACATTGAGTTTTCCATGATTGCCTCAGTGCTTGCTGTTATTTCATTATGTGTATCCTAAATGAAGGCTTTTAGCACTTAGCCTGAGCTGCATCTAAGTGCTGGCATCTGCCCCAAGGGTTTGTGCAGAGGGGATGGCTGGCAGACAACCAAGGGTCCAGGGAAACAAGACATCTGAATTATTTTTACATCCTTTCACAGTTAACCCACAGTTTTACTAAAGAACAGGTTGTATAACACTACATTCAGGATGGATGCAGGTAACAAAGATACCCTTGTAGCTACTCCAAAATTCAAGACTCCTTTTTGACTGGAAGAACCACAGTCTGTCATTGTCCTTTTTAGGCTCTCCAATAGATTAAGAAGATATTGACCACTTTAATAAAGACCACTTTGTTTCAACCTCCCTTTCCCTTGCAGAGCTCAAGATGGGTGAGATGCAATGAGGACCATGGTGGGAAGGAATTCAGTAGAAAACAGAAAAAAAATTACACTGGCTTTAGCAATTAAAAATCCATGCCTAGGAAGACATGCAAGGAAGACATGGAGATCAGAGTGGCTGATTTTCCAGAAAACAGAACTAGACATGAACAGATGAGAGGATGGATTACGAATAGCACTGCTCGTTTTCATCTCTGCCAAAAACAGCCTCAGTGTTAAGCAACTGAGAGGAGGCTTTGTCTGGGGAGGAGTCCCTGCTCACACTACACCTCCACAGATAAAACAACCTCACCTAGCAAATGGAAACACCACAGAAGTCAGGATCATTTTTTTTTTCAGCTAGGCTATCGACCAAATCTTTGTTATTTGTCTTGAAATGCTGCCTGTGCGACTGATGATCACCCAACATTTACCCACACTTCTCAAGGCTAACCTTCAAGGAAGGCCAAGGCACCACCAAATATATAGCAGGAGGCTGACTCAGAAGTTGAGGCTATTTATCCAGATGTAAAGGATTTCCTACCATGGAGAAACTGCTTTTTATGAACCCTAGATCATGCCCCATTCCTCTTTGTTACCCATTCAGAGATGGGATTTATCACTCTACTTCTGAGCACGTGGTACTCGTAAACCTCAGCCACGAGTCCTATCCTCTAGACTGACAGAGAATAAAAAGAGTCAGCAGGTCAAAAAATAGCAAGAAAAGAAAAGATACAGGTTGAAACAATTAATGAAGAAAATCAGAGATACATATACTGTTAGAGCTGCAGTTTTATACTTTCAAAGCTGTAGTTTGTTGGCTTTCTGAGGGATACAGAGACTGGTGATTTTGAGAATTAAAACGGACTCCAAAAAAGAGCATGCAAAAATCCGAGTTCACAAACATGCGGCATCACTCAGTGCCCTGCCTCTCCTGGGCTGCCCACCTGCCTGGCTGAGGGGTGAGGAGCTCGGGGGGGTCCCCTGCCAGCATTCACAGCATGCAAACTCTGGGCAGTGGGAGTTCAAGAAGGTGCATGTTTGCTGCTGAGGAGGGGTGGGGGCAGAGACCCTTCTAGTGCAGGTGTGGAAGTATTTACGCAAGTAAGATCAGATCCATGTGTCTGTGTTTATGGCCATGGGTGCACTAAGGGATGCTCGTTGGGAAGTCCCTGAAAACCCCTAACAGCTGTCAGCTGGATGAAAAAGATGCAAACCCTGCTTGTACAAAGCCCTGAGCTAAAGCTGTCTGTCCCCTTGGGGTCTGGAAACAGAACCATTCACAAGGCCAATGCCAATGCTCAGGGGAGCCAGAGCCATGTCCCCTAGGTCTGGCGGGACAGACTGAGATTAGTCCCTCTCTAGCTGCGTAGTAGAGGTGCTAGATAGGCAAGCTGTGGCTTCCAAAGGCCACCAGACTAGGAAAAGTCAATTTGTCGCGGTCAGAGAGCCAAAGGAATGCTGACTGAGCAGAGGCAGGAAGCTGGTATTTCTCATGCTACTAACTGGACATTGCTGAACAGTGCAAGTCAATTTGCAAGGATTCCCTGGCCCTTGAGGAGGGATGGAGTGATAGGGAGGAAGAGTTCTTTTAAAAAAAAATTAAATTTTTTCTTTTTTTTTTTTAAATTTTTTTTAATGTTCCATCATTTGTTAAAATTCATTTCCTGGCCTCCTCCCTTGCTGAGCAGACACTGGCTTGGCTCGCCCAGCCCAAATTCCCCATCCTCATCTCTTGGCTTCATGTGCTCTGCACATCTGTCAGCCAGGGAAGGCTCTAATTTTGGGACAGGCAGTGGGGAGGCTCTTCCACCTTTTTTTTTTTACTCATCTAGTACCTCTATTAAGCAGAGAAGTGATCAGAATGGGTGGTAGCAGGGTAGAGGGAGAATGAGCCGTGCAGCTTTTGATTAGTTTCGTGCGACGCATTTCCCGTGGTACCTAGAGTTTCCTGAGCAGCATCCGCATAGTGACTCTCTGCACGGTTTGCTTTTACTGGAAATGAGGGGAGAGTAAAAATTAGACCTGGAAGCAAATGCCAGACAGGAAACTTTTGATTATGGACTCTAGGTTTAAAAGACAGGTGTTTTGAGGGCCGGGTTCATGACAGGATTGTTCTGTTTGAGTGTTCAGTGAGGGGAAAAAAAAAAAAAAAAATCAAGATGGTTTCTGAGATTTGTTTCACTGTGGTCAGTAAATTCAGTTATTAGATATGTGCTCATTGTGTTGGTGGTGTCAGTTTATCTACAATTAACTGCAGGAAGATTTTTCATAAGATTTTTCATTTGTATTGGAAACAAAAAAATACTCTGTTCTTCCTCTAAATATATAAAAAACCCTTAAGTTTTTTTTCAAATTGTGTAAGCTATGGAAAGCCAAAATCTTTAACTTGTTTTGTCAAATAATATCCAAAAAGTTCAAGTTTTTTCTTTTTTTCTCCCAAAAAAATCCCACTCACAAAGAGAGCTAGTTAATCTGTGAATTATTTGCACTTTTCATTTGAGAAATACCATTATATTAAGCCTGGCATTGAAAAAAAAACAAAAGTAGATTAAAACAGGGTATGGTGCAGTCCCGTATGGGAAAGGAGTTGAACATCTGTGTTCAAACATCTGGCTTTTGTAATGATTTTCAGACAGGCCCTACCACTTCTGGGGAGTTGCTGACTTTGAGGAGGCACCACCACAGCTCCATCCCCACTGCCCTGCCAGGAGATCCCCACCAGGACTAGGGTCCTCCATGCCATGGAGCAGCCCTCTACCTGTGGAAGGGGAATGATGTGGCCCCATCACCCACCAGGCCACCAACCACCAGCAGGCAGCTCTTCTTCAGCCGAATTAATGGGCAGACTGGAAAGGCTGAAGGGCAGCAAACCCCAATCTCATTTTACACTGGAGTTGGGTAATCAGAGGAGCTTGCGGGCACAGCACCCCATGCAAGCTCAGCCACCACCACCCTCAGCATCCTGGGGACTCCTCAGGTGCCCACAATGGGACCCTCCATTCCCAGGTAGCACTAGGGGCTGGTGGTGCTACCAGGGCTGTCCTGGAGCTGGCGTGGGAATGGGATATTGAGCATGCACAGCCCCAGGGAGACGCCTGGGTTTCTCTCCTCTCAGTCTCCTCTGCAGTCCCTCCAGAAAGATGCAGTTCCTTCTGTGCAAATAATCCGCTCCTCTAAAGGCAACTGATTATTTTCAGATTACTGTCAGTCCCAGCATGAGTCTCTGACACCAGTTAAATTGGTTAGAAGGCCAAACACCAGCCCAGGCTCATGTGGCTTATGGGGTTCCTATGGCTGACCCTGCTTTCCATGGGCAGTAGAGGTTTGGGACATCTTTGGCTGGATGAGCAGAGGCCCACTGAGTCAACCAGAGGTATCCTCCAGTGCATACAAAAGCTTTAATCACACCCCTTAACAGAGATCTTGGGGTTGTGTGTATCTCAGACAGACATATACAAACACTGAGAGAGAGATACACACACAGATATACACACATGGTACAAGGGACCCAGCCCAGCATTCACCCTGTACATGGCCAAGGTCCTGCTGAGCTCGCTGGGGTCAAGGACAAATCACAGCTGAGAACAACCTTCCAAAGAGGTTCCTCTCATCACCTACAGCACTGAACTCATGCTGGACAAAGTAATCTGAGTTTTAGCTTCCCACGTCCATGGAATCTTTCTGTTTCTTTTTCTCTGATATTAATGACTTATTATGATCATTTGGTTCATTAATTTTTAGCTTTTCACCCAATTATATTTTGGAAAATGCAAGAGGAAGAAATGTGATCATGGATGCCTTCAGATGTTTCCCAGACCATCTGTTAAAGAGTATCTGAAGCCCACATTTCACTCAGGAGGCTCCATAGCCCTGGCTAACCATGTGTCTGTCTTTTTGACATTACAATCAAAGCAAAACAAACAGAAACGAGATGCCACAGCTAATTTCCAGCCTGACTAACAGAAGAGTAATCACCCCCATCACCACTCTGTTCTGCTGGCTTTCTGCAGCAGGAGGGGTGAGAAAAGCCCCAGCACAGAGAGGGCCCCCTTGCCTGGGGATATGAGGGAGAGAGGACTTGTATTTGGACCCTGCATGGCAGCAGTGTGGTCTCGGAGGTGGGATGGGCCTCAGTGCCCTGGCAGCACAGCCAGCCTGGGCAGGGGCAGGGTGGACACAACAGCCAAAGTGATGGGCAACGGGACGCTCTGAAAGGGTCTGTGTTTTAAAGGGAGGAAAATAAAAAGGGGGGAAGGGGTACATAGCATGTAGGAAAAGGCCAGCATCTCTTCTGCTCATCACAGCCTGGGCTCCACCTCTGCGGGTGGTGAGCTCCTGGCCCCAAGCAGGTCAGCACAGAGCACACAGATATGGATGTAGACAAGCTCATGGTGGGAAAACAAAGCAGAAACCGTAGAGAAAGGAACATAACCTGTCTCTCAGAACTGCTGTCCCATTTTATGCCAAGACTAAATCAAAAGCTGCCCAAGAGAATTTCCAGGTGACCCCGAGCTTCTGCCACACTCACCCCATCACCTCCTCACATCCTCCCAGCCTGGGCAGCAGCTCTCCCAGTGCTGTGTGGGCAGAAATAAGCATGGCCACAGCAACACTGGGGTCAGAAGGCAGGTCCCCAACAGCCACCCTGTGCACTGGCAGAATGCTTGGGATGCTCCCTGACCTCACAAGACAATGTTTATCCTGCATAGCACATTCCCAGCATCCCTTCTCTAAATCAAAATACATTAAGGCGAAAAATAGTGAAAAAGCTCTTTCTGTTCCATTTGCTGCAAGGGCTTTGTGGTGTACCAGTTATGGAGAGAGGGATATAGGAATCAGCCACTCCCTACACATCACTAAAACAGAAGGAAGATCCAGCTACCTCCAGGTGTAAGACTGTATTTCCCTACAGCAATGCAAAGTTGCAAATCCTTTTCCAGCTGAAGCAGTGGAAGTGTGGAGCTGGGGCCTGCTAAGAGAGACGATTCATCCCCAGGAGCTTCCTGAGTGAAGCATCACCAGCAAGTGGGTGATTAACTGTCAGGTGGGCAGAGAAACAGGACGAGTTCTTTTTTCTAAGGGCAGGATGACACACTGAGCATCACCAGGAGGCTGCTGGAAATTACAGTGGGTGGAAGATTTGGGAATGTAAAAGACCCAGAAAATTTTATTGGGGAAAATCGGCAATTTGGGCCCTCTTGAATGCAAAATTCCTTCCTGAGGTCTGGAACATTATCAGATGGAAGGAAAAGGGCAGAAGGAGCAGGTAGAATTGGTATTGTCCTAACAGAACAGAAGAAAGGAGCTTTGGTGCTGCCATGACAGCAGAACGGAAAGATATGGAATAAACCCTAAAGCTCTGCACAGCAGCTGCAGACCCTCAGCTTAAGCCCTCCTGGGCTGGGGTTTAGCAACAAAACCCATCGGTGTCACAAGAGACAGATGCACCACAGGAGCAGGAAACAGCACTTGGAAATTACTCTGATGAAGGACCTATATATAGTAAAAAATACTCTGAAAAAGGACAGGGAAGGACTATTTTTACTTCTTTCTGTGACATAAGGTTGAGAAAGTAGAAAATGAAAAACCTGTAACCTCTACGAAGAAATACCATACACAATATAAGGTTTCAAGTAAATAAATATGAACCCTGCAGGACTGAGATTCAAAAATTAAAAATAAGACTAGTGACTCAGAAATAAGACTATTTGGTCCTATTAGATTGCAGGGATGGTGGCTGGTGTAACCCTATAAGGGACTGTCAGACCTCAGATTTCTTTGGCTATGGAGGTGATGGGGCTGAACAGCTATTTTATCTCATTGCTATGTAAGAAATGTGGATTTACCCTTTGATGCATTCAAAGTTTATCACTGGCTGAGACAGGGCAGTGGAGCAGCCAGACCCTGAGATGAAATTCTGATCCTCTTGATGCCACAGGCAGGTGGCCAAGATTTCAGCCTTGGTTTGCTCCCAGATAGCCCTTCCCAAGTAATGCTCCCTGCTTTAATAATGCTGGATGAAGGCTGACTTCACCTGAGACCTTGAGCAGAAATAAAAAAAATCTGGATATTCAAAACATGATCTTGGAGATTTGGGTTATTTGGCAGGAAAGTAGATGGAGTGCTACAAAGGTTCTGCTTGCAAAGAAAAGCTCAAATGAATGACAGAAAAAAAAGGGAGGGAGGAGGAAGAAGGAAGGAAGGAAAGATGAAATTTTCCACGCTTTAGTCAGCGCTATATCTACCCAGATATCTTTGGTTGGCTTTTATTCCAAGGAAAAATTAGTTTCTGGCCTCTTGTAAGCTAAGAGGCATGGCAGAGAGGTACATCTGCAGAATGCCAGGCTCTAGCTGTACTTCTGAAAAATTGATTCATTGTTTACAGAATTTAGGCTGTAAGCTGTGTTTTGAGGAATAAGATGGGAGAACCAAAAGCCAAGCAGATGATCTTCAGTGATCATCAGTTTGTGTCTCATCAGCCAAGAAAAAAAAAAGAAATTCAGCTCCTGAATTATTCTTTAAAAGAACTGGAAAATATAGGGAAAAAAAACCCCAGAATTAAATACTTCTAAGGGGATGAAAAGCATCCCAAAAGCATCCCAAACACCAGCCCTGTTGCTTTCCCTGGGAGTTGTGAACAGAGAAAAGCTCTACCACAAGTGAGATTTATGGCTGTCCTTGGAAGGTGCTCGCCACGATCCAGAGCATGCTCTGCACCATGGGCTCGAGGCATGGAGGGAAGATGGAGCAGGGAATGTGCTTCCTCCCCAGGGAATGTGGTGACAAAAAGTGTATCTGCCAGGCCCCCTTGTGCCATGCCAGAGAGCCCTCCTTTGTCCCACAGAGCAGCAGGTCCAGGCAATGCCCTGCAGCGAGAGGAGCTTGGGAGAAGTTGTGAACGTGGTGACGTGGCCATGGCTTGGTGTCCCCCACGTCACCTCTGCCCAGCACAGATGACAGAGACACAGGCGAAGTGCCACCTGCCCCTGGGCATGCACTGAGCCTGCGTTATACCGAGTTACTCAGCTACAACCCCAGCAATGAAATAAAATAAAGAAGCATAAACCAAAGCCCTGCTGTCACCCTCGTGAGTGTCTGCCAGCTCTGCCCGTGCTGCCACCACTCTGTACCCCCCCAGCCTTGCTACCCTGCAGCTCCAGCCCGAGGCAGACTGGAAGGAAGATATGATTTAAGGTCCAGCATACATGTAGATACATCGGACTGCACAGCACAGGAAAAGCACGGTAATTCCTAGGGATGCTTCCCTCGATGATGCTACGACATGGTACACACACGCACACACATAGAAATCTACAGGGAATGCATGGGGATGGCGTGTTGGCAGTGATACAGACCTTGGCGATGGTTCGGGCTGCTGCTCTTTCCTTTAAACAGAAGCAATAGTACATTAGCATGGTGTCAGGTGGCAAAAGATGTTGCTGCTTCACTGTTAAAACATAACGAAACGACAATACCAAACAATACAACTAAGTGGAAGTTGTGGACAGAAGAAAGGGAAAGGAGCACTTAATTCCTGGAGTTTCTGGCCTGGACAGAAGATCACTGGAGACTCACACAACCTCAGAGAAGACACATACAACGCACAGGGTCAAAGATTTCATCCCAACCCATCCTTGTGCCTACACACAATTGAGACACCTGAGGGTCGTGTGATTTGTGTGAGCACAGGAGGACTTCTGTGGGCTCAGAGAATGGCCCTCTTCCTTTGGAAACACACTGCCCTCATGTTTCTGCATGTGGGGAAGGGTTTGAACAGTTCCCATGACCTTGGTGCATTCAGTTTTCCTCTCTGGCCGTTGGGACAGAGCCCAGGTAAGATCTCCGAATGTGCGGATTCACACTGGGTGCAGGGATTGGACATGGGTGGGAAGGAGCATGGAGCCCTGCCCTGGCATCCTGACATCTCAGCTGGGGTTTATGCCTCCAGAGCCTTTGGCAGCTACTTCACCAAAGCAGTTGGCAAAAGCCACATGGAGGGAGTGGGACGTCACAATCTGTGTTTGCAGTTTTGTATTGAGATCCGAAACTGGATTGCCCTGAAAAATCATTGAGGACAAAGTGAGCTGAATGTCTGCAAAAGGGCAGCCAGGACACTGCAAGCTATGCTCAGGCCACACTGAAAAAAATCCCCCTCACCTTCACTGACCAGGCATCGTGGTGGTATTTCTCTCCAGCAATGAGGAAAATCTGCTCTGCCTTTAGCTGCTTCCATTCACAATTCCTACACTCGGGAATGGGGTTTAGTGCGGGCTTTGATCAGCCCTGCCCTTGCAGCCCCCCCAGAGAGGGAGCAGACCATGTTTCTCAGCAGATACAGCTCTGCCTCCCCTAACACAGGTGCCCTCTGAGTGTGATGCTGCACCAGCCCTGGCCCTGCCACTGCTCAGCATTGACCACTTAGACCCACACAGAGCCCAACCCTTCTCCCTCAGCTAAAGGCAGAAGCCTGGAGAGAATAAAATCTAATAAAAATCTCTCTTTGCCCCTCTGCTTCTTGTTCAGAAAAGCCTGGAAGCCCAGCCTCAGTCGCTAGCTCAAATACTCACATTTTAAAGTTTTCAGGCTGACACAGGGGTCTGTTCTTTGCAGAAGCAAACAGCCCAGGGCAGGCCCTCTCCCACACCTCCCAGCTGGCCCCGATGCCCACTGGCACCTCTCCATCCCTCCCAGGGTCTGCACACTCCCCATTCACCAACAGGGCAGCCTTGACTGCTCAAAACCCCCAAGAATTACCCCTCCAAAGCAGAGGGTGAAGGTGCAGGACTACCACCCTTCTGGGCGATTCATGTAAACCTTGCCACAGCCAATTTCACAAAAATTTCTCACTTCTGCAACTTTGCCTGCTCTCACTGGAGGGAACAGAGAATGAATTAACACATCATGGGCCTGAGTGTCCTCTAAGTGTAGTGAGGAGCAGAAAGGTCAGAGGAAAACTGGGATCACTACCCCATCATCTTCTTTGAGAATATGACTTTGTGCTGTCAGTCAGGCACCGTGACATTGCTCCAGAGCCAGGCTGAAGGAAATTCATGTAGAGCACAGGAGAGGGGCAGGGAGGAGGTCACTGAATGACCCATGAGGGACCAGCTGTCACACGTCTTTCATCTTCAAGGATGTCCATACGCAAAAGGCAGGAAGGAAAAGAAAAAAGGAAAAAAAAAAAAAAAAAAAAGGAAAAAAGAATATATTGCAAAGTGTGTGCATTCCAAACTCTCTGAACTATGCTGCTAACCTGAATGTCAGTCCCGACTTGCTCTTCAGGTTCCTCAGGAGCTCCAGCTGGTTCAGAGGAGGGATTAGTCTAGAGGGAGAAAACAAAGAGCATAAATATCCAGACAGAGCTGATTCCAGAGCCTCCTGTCTTGGCAACTTCTCCTGCTGCCTCATCCTTTCAACCAGAACCAATTTTGTGCCACCAACTGCAGCTGGGGGACAGCTCAGGAAGGATGGAAAGGGGTTTGCCTGCTACTTCCAACAGTGTCCTAAGGCAGAGCAGTGGGGTAAGAGAGAGCAAGTGACAGCAAGAGAGAGAGAGAAACTTTTGTCTGCACCACTGGGTTTTGAACCTCCCCAGAACCAAGCAGCTGCCAGGGTTCCTGGGCAGCCTGGGGGTGTTTTGGCAGAGCTGTAGTCTGGCACGGTGGCATTGCTAAATGGAGAGAAACTCCAATTTGGGGGAAAATAGGAAAACTCGACCCTGCTGCTCTTGGGAATGTGGGAAGGCATGAGAAGGAGCAGCTTGCAGAGCACAGAAAACAAGGACCTGTTGTTGGGACCATCTCAGGAGAAACAGCAGTGTGCTCCAGGATCAAGTTTAACCAATTCCCAACTCTCCATGTCAGGCTTTGCCCCAAAATGAGGCAAAATCTTGTGTCACTGCCTTCCAGGACCATGGGGCTTCCTTCCTTTCTCAGTTAGAAAAAAAAAAAAAAAAAGAACCTGACAATGGGAATCCTGGTTAAGAATTAAAAATCCAGTGAATAAACACCCTGTGGCCTATCCTGCTTTTGAGCTAAAAGCCATGGAATTAGCTCCACATCAATTTTTGGGTTCTTCCCTGAGACCCTGGGAGACCAGGGCTAACTCCATAAATATATAACATTGATATTCCCAGCCAGGTTTTCAACTGTGAGAAACATAGGGTGGAGGAGACTGTAAGAAATGAGGCTTCTAATAAAATAAAGGGAGAGATATTCTTGCCCACAGTTTTTCAGCCATGATAAGACCAATGGTTTAACCACTTTAACTAAAAAAAACTAACTCAACTGGAAAAACCTCTTCTCTGCAGACAAAAAACTGATCCTCAAAACCACAGCGGTTCAGCAGAGATTTTGTGTTCACAAGATTGAGGCAATCAGAAAATTTTCCAATTCTAACTACGGAGGAAAGAATAAAAATAGGCCTGAAAAAATTTGGCTTGGCTCCCCTGTCGCTTCCATCCAGAAAAGCACATCCTGATCTGCTGAATTAACGATCCTCTTCATTCCAGACATCAGGAAGAAGCTGACCTTGACGCAGGGGAGCCGTGCATAAGTGCTGGGCTGTCACGTCCCTCCAAACACACCGTAGGGTTTGGAGATGCATTCCAGGATGGGAGAGCTGGTGCATAAAATCCAGCACAGAGTGTACTCAGCAGGTAATGAAGGGTGCACAACTCTTCTTTGGTGAATTAACTCCTCAGGGAGGTTCATGCCCAGCAGAACACAGGACAATTGCCCCACTTTCTCCAGCTGGGATACCAAACCCAGGGCTCCCACTGATGCAAGTCTCAGCTGAGGAGCTCATTAGCTCAAAAGACTGAAGGATTCAGGATTTCAAAAGGAACAATCTCTTTTGCATCAGCCCATGGTCTGCAGTGTGCTGAAGGTGGCCAGCTCTTGGGCCACCACAGATGCTTCTATGAGAAAGTACAGATACACAACAAAGACAGAAATTCACCATTTCTGTGGTTGGTTCATTGGCCTGGTACACAAGGTGGAAATAAGCAGTATTTTACTGAAATAAAAAATTATTATTAAAAATGGGTGAAAACTTACTCATATACGTGACCTGAAATTTAATCTCAGCTAAATGCTCAGCCTAACTTGTCACTGCAAGAGCAGCTTGGGGAACAGCTACTGCACCACACCGTTTCTCCAGAACCAAGAAAAACAAAAAAGGCGGAACTCTGCATAGCTCTTGAACTGAGCTTTGCTGTGGAATGCTGGATGCACAGCACCCTGCCCTGGAGACACAGGTGCGCAGGGCCCAGGGGACACAGGTGCCACCATGCCAGGTGCAGAAGGAAGCCCTGGCTGGGGCTCCTCATGTTTTCTCTCTCTCCTCCTGGTCCGTGTGTCACTAGTTAGCAAGGGAAGCGCGTTCCGGTTAAGGGGGAGCTGGCTGAGGAATCTGTACACCACAGGACACACACAGCTCATGCCACCCACCACAGCAACACTTCTGAGCTGCTACAGGTCCCCCCAGCTGCCTCCACCACCCCTCCCAGTACAGCACAGAGAGGGGCCACGCTAACTCCAGGTGCTGGCTCCCACACCCGCCGGGGCACAGCGGATCTGCTGTTCCTGGGAGCACAGACAACTTCTGAAGCATCAGGGAACAGGAGGGAGGCCATGCCTCGGGCCAGGACACCACCACAAGCCCACGACACGAGGAGGGCAGCAGCACACAACATGGTGGGAGCCACACAGGCACACCACGGCACGCACACGGACACCGCGATGATTTTTTTGAACAGTCCCAGGGTGAACAGTTAAGGAGACAGTGACAAGGAGATGGGTGCTGGAATGGGATGGGAACCTAAATGAGCCTCCATGCAGTGCTATGAACAGGCAATTTTTTGCCTGAACCATGACTTTATGTCTCCAACTGAAGCTATTTTTCTTGACTGAGAATATTTATGAAGCTTATAAAATACTTCATTACAACAAATGGAACAGAAGCGGCACATTCTTATTCCTCTCCCAGCAGCAGAAAAATGTCTGATTCTCAAAACAGGTTGTTGTTGTTCAGCACAAAGGGAAAATATATTCTTAATATTATACTTTCAGTTCATTGATAAAATTTGCTATAAATTAAGCACACAGAGCAGTAAGTGTGATTTACTAAGGCTGTAAAACTTGCATCTGTGAAAACTGGAACTGGGTTTCGAAATCAGACACTAAATCACATCAGCTCTAGTGGCATTACTGCATCTAGTGAGGATTTAAACTGCCCTAAGAACAGAGCTTGGCCTGCAGTCTTGAAATGCAAGTCATTTATTCCCCATCTTAAAATATTAACTTGACTACACCTTCAGATACCCATCTCATATAAAATACGCCAGTGATTTGCCAATCTACTCCTTTCTGCAGAACCTGAGATAATGTTATTTATCATAAATCTTACAGAGTAAAATCCAGGACTTTGCATTTGGATTGATCCCAAAAGGTTAAGTCCCAGATTGAATAACTGTGGCTAATAACTGCTTAGCTCTAGGTGGGTCTTGGAACTAAAAACTGAAATGGGAAAGTCCTGATGAGATGAAGCATTCTTTCCTCGAAAATCAGATTGGATTACTTGAAGAAATGAATGATCATATCAGTTTAGCATCCCAGATCTTTCTCTTCTCCAGGTTTTACCCTCAAAAGCAGGCACAGCTGCTCTGGAGTTTTTATTCTGTGCTACCACTGATGTGCCCTGTCGTGCCACCACACCAGCAAACTCAAAGCCAGCATTACCACGTGGGCACAACTCCTGCAGCACAGAGCCAGATAAATGACACAATGAAGGATGGGAGAAGAGGGCTGGAGAGAGGGAACACATGGGAGTGAGGGCAGAGGGAAATGGAAGATGAATGGGGATGTTTTCTTGTTAAGCATTGCGTGGATCAGGGGAGGTTGGAAAGACCATCAAGAAATCATCCTTAACAAAGCAAGCTTATCAAGCACGCTGCCATTCTCCTTCCTTACATCATCATTTTGGTAGAGTTTCCCAACACTTGTGTGCACCAATAGCTAAAATGTACATGGAGGTGCAGGGGGTTAGTCTGTAGCAGCAGGAGGACGCATCTGCTTTGGGCTTTCACTCATTCCTTGGAAAAAAAATTAATCTTCAAAGGTTTCTGTCTCTTTTTTTTTTTTTTTTTTTAATTCAAGGCTTTGCATGTTACAGTCCCAAATGAAGAACAAGGAGTGACATGACACACACTTTCAGAGTCACATGCACTTCATACCTGGAGGCACCATACGTTTGCGTTTGCGTGCTTTTCAAGTGTTTTCACCAAAGAAAACCAAAGGGATAAGAGAAAGAAAAACAGGGGGGAAAGTTGGGGTGGAGGAGAGGGGAAAAGAAACAGAATAAAGAAAATTAGCGTATGAACAAAGTGTGTCCCCGGGAGCAGATGCTGTGGCCAGGCTCACAGGTGAGCACGGAGCGTGGGCTGAGCTGGCTCCCACTGTGGCTGGCTCAGGAGCCACAGCACGCCCCTGTCACCCTTGAGGACAGGCAGCTGGCACCTTGCTCCGAGAGCAAACGGGCACCACGGGGCAGGGAAAGTGTGGGGGCCTCCCAGAGACCTTCCATGGGACATCCACAGCCTTCAGCTCAACCAGCCAGGGACTCCCTGGGCTGGGCTGCAGAATAGGTAGGATGTGCCCATGGGTTTGGTTGTTTTAGTGATGACCAATATATGACTGAAGTTCAGATCAAAGCTCTGCTCTCATGAGTGACAAGAAGAGCAGATTTTTTTCCAGTAAACCTAGTGGCTGATGCAGAACAGGTTATTTATGATGTCTGGGTGCACCAAGCCACTCATGCATCACAACTCAAACCACACCTGAACACACAGAAGCCTTGTGCATATTTCAAATTTGGTTCTGCCACATTTTGGATTTAAAGATGAAATCTGGGATTCTCTCAGAGGCCACCATACTTTCCCCAAACAAGTCAGAGTAGCTCTACTGCAGTGATTGGAGTGATGTTCTGGAGCCATGTGAGCCCCTCCAAGGCATGTGTAACAATTTTCTCATCTCAAGAAGCCAAGCCTTTCCAGAGATGCCTTGGGAAGAGAGATGAGCTAAAGGCACAGGCTCCTGTTATGAGGAATAAGCAGCTCAGTGTTGAGCAGGAAGGATGCTGAGGCAGTGGTGACTGCAGATCTTCCCCAGGCACCAGAGAGGGGGATTTTGTGTTCCTCCAGCCCACTTCCAAGCCACGCTGTGCATTGCAGCCACATGTCAGCAGCCATGGTCCTAAGGGACTGCTGATCTTGATGTGCTGCTATGGCTGCAGCAGCACCAGCACAGGGCTGCCAGTGCCTGCCAGCTGGCTTGGGGAAGTGGGGAGGCAAGAAGAGATGGTCAGTGTGAGTGATGCAAGCTGCAGCCAGGACATACAGCTAATCCCTTTTTTGTAAAAAAAAAATCCAATTATTTTATTTGACAGCACTCAAAATATACTCAGAAGGGGTTCACTGCTTTCTTGGTAGAAAAAGCAATTTCACTGAGGGCTGAGTTGATTGGTGCACCCATGGCTCACTGGCCTAGGTGATGTTCACTTGATCTGTGCCAAACAGGAGCTGGGATGTAAGGGAGAAGATGAGAGTGCAGAGAAATCAATTTCTAAGGAAGCCCAGAGTGATGCTGCTGTGTGGGGCTGAGCAGCACCCAGAGCAGCAGCCAGCAGAACTGCTACCACCCTGCTACAAGCCTGTCCTGGCTTTTTACTCAAGATAAGCAGGCTCTTCAAACTACTTTTTTTTCTCCATCTCTACCCAGAGTTTTATTTAGCCTTTTCTGGAGATCTTTAGCTCTGATTTCTTCCAGCATATTAGCTCTGTGGAAATACAGGTTTTAACAAGGGGGTTGAGTAAAAGGGTGTCACTGCATGGCTGGCTGCATGGTAAGTTCAGTCTTTCAAAGAGCAGTAAAATCTGGCAAAGTCCACTGAAAACAAGCCCTGAGTGCCTGGATTTTGCAGTGGACTTTAGGCCAAGCTCCACCCTCATCCTGCCCAGTAGCTGATCCCTGGCAGTGCTGCAAAGGTACAGCCGGAAGGTCAGGTACTGGGAGGGAGAGCTTCAATGGGTGGGTTTAATGCTATTGGAAAACAGCTTTGTTCTGTTCTGTTGGGTTGTTGCTGTTTTGGGGTTTTTTAAGACTAAATCTTGAAGTTGGTTCATTAATTTCTAGGGAAAAAGCAACCAATTAGACACACACTGGGAATGAATCCAATGAGAACTTACTGACCACAACAATGGGATTTCCAACAGGTTTTTATGATGGATTAAGAGGCTGGCTGCTGTGTTTGAAATACAGGCTAAAGCTTACCCCAGGAAATACCTCCAGGCTGTCTGCCTGAGGGCTAGAAGGCACCAGGCATACAGGAAAACAGGAAGGGATTATTCCTGCAGTGGCACAGTCCAGTGCTGGACCACAGCCCTGTGTGGGAGCAGGGAGATGGGGAACAAGGAGCCCCTTCCCACCCAGCAAAACCCCACAGAGCTACAGGAATATCTAACAAACACATCCAACCATTCTAGAAACCCAGAGAGTCATGGGTAGCCCCTAAAAATGCACCATGAAGGGATGCATGGCCCTGCCCAGGATGCAGGGCAGTGTGGGGTGAAAATGAATAGAACATTGTGCATTTTAGCTTCTGAGGAAGCCACCAGGCCCAGAGGGGACATGAAGGATGCAGTGCTCCCCCATGTCCCAGAGTGCTGGGAGGCATGGCAGGGGACTCTGTCCCCAGCTCCATGAAGCTCCAAATTCCAGGAGGCTGTGAATTTCCACAGCTCTGCTCTAACCTGCATGGTTTCACCTTAAAAACCTGCCTGGATTTACTGCAGGTAGAGCAAGGCAAATGACTGCTGCTAAAACACTCTGCTGTACAGCAGCCTCATCCATCATGGTTCCAACATCATTCTGTTTGTGTCAACACCCTGGGATGGATAAATGAGATACAAGAATTGGGAAAACGCTCCCTGAATCCCAAGTTAGTTTTCCTCCTCTTAGAGATAAAAAAGGAAAAGAAAGGAAAGGAGGACCCAGGGAAAATGCACCTGGGAGAGTGCCAGGCTGGTCAAGGGAGGGAGAGAAGTTTGCTGAAAGGCAGAAGGACCATTAGAGACCAGGTGAAACAGCAAGGAGAGCCTGAGAGAGCACGAGGAGCTGCAGGTAGGGAGAGGGTGGTGTTTACCTATGATCCAGGGCAGCTTGGAGGGAGGTCTTCACACCTGGGCACGGCAACTGTCACAACACAATGCAACTACCAGCAGGCGTGGAGAAATAAAGGTGAAAAGAAGAGCATGTACGCACACAAAGACATGGGAAGAAAAAGAAAAAAAAAAAACCACAAAGCAACAGAGAAATTAAAATCAAGTCAAAAAGAAAAACAATGAAAAAATACAAAGCAAAAAAAAACCTCCAAAAGAAAAAGCATATACTAGCCCTTAGGAGCTTGAAATCAAGTTTTTAACAACAACAAAAAAGTAAATAAATAAGCAAAATTATATATCCAGATAACAAAAATAACTATGGAGACAGTGGCATCACAAGGAAGGCAGAGGAGGAGGAAGCTGGAGGAGGAGGTACCTGTACATGGGGACGGTGACGGTGCGTTCGTAGTACTGCCAGGTGGAGTGCAGATCTGTCCGAGACAGGTTGGTGGCATAAAATCTCCAAGCCGCCTGTGCAGGAGGAAACCCAGTGGGACTCTGCACCCTGGCATGGCCAGCACCACCCCTGGGTTTAGAAACCTCAACCAGCACCTATGGGATGGAGCCAGCACTCTGCCTTTTCCTTGATTTGGTAAGTGACAAATTTGGGGTGGTACCATGGTACTCCTGACCATGTGAGCCCTGTTAAAAACTCTGTGGGTCCCAGGCATTCACTGTCAGGCTGAGGTCAGGGATGAAATGAGTGGTTTTGCCCATTAAGGAGTGAAAAATGTGGAGAGAGAGGAGCAGGGGAATGTAAAATGCCTAATTTCAATTCTCTAAGATGTACACCAAGGCCAGCCTTCTGCATGGACATCTGTTCTCATGAAGAAAATGCTCCCAACTGTACCTTTATATCAGTATAAATATTCTCTTTGGGGAGAAAAAAAGGGTGAAAACAGACTGTCCTAATACATCTGTCTTGCTGAGCTGGCTGCTTGCAGAATTTCATCCCCTTTCTCTCTAGATTCCCTATCACATATGCTGTTTTCCCATGGTTGATTTCCTGGCATTTATTCCCAGACAAAACCAGTCACCAGCTGCTGTCTCACACCTTACACACACAGCCCCATTTGTCTCTTCCCCAGCTTCTAAAAGCCCATGAAGCCCCTCAAAACCAGGCTGATATAACCACAAGGCTCCTTGGATGTGACCCTCACCTGGATCAGGCCCGCTGCTGGGTTTCGCCTCTTCTCAAAGTGTTTTTGTCGATGCTGCTCTTGAACCTTCAGAGCAAACCCTGAACCCAAGATGCCCTGGGGAAGAGAACAACAATTTGCTTCTGGCAGGGGTTGAGTTAAGCTTCCACTTAAAAATTGTGGCCAGCTTTCCCTCCAAAAGTTTTTTCTGGCTCATTTTTTTATTCAAACAGAGAGGAAGGAAGGAGCCTCCATCCCAGCAGCCATGGCAGACACTCTCCAAGGGGCAGCAGACTTTGCTGGCACTCACTGGAAATGCAAATTTTTCCAAACTACCTCCAGCCAACTGATAAAATACAAAAGAAGCCCAGTGTGCTGGCATTCAGCAGATTATCCCCATAGGAATCCAGATCCATGCAACACATTGAAATGCACTGCCAAAGGGACAGGGGGAATTTGCTGAAATGGTGTAATCACAGAATAACAGATTGGGTTGCATTGGAAGGGACCTTAAAACTCATCTCATTCCACCCCCTGCCATGGGCAGGGACACCTTCCACTAGACCAGTTTGCTCAGAGCCCCATCCAACCTGGCCTTGAACACTTCCAGGGATGGGGCACCCTCTGGCCCTATGTCACTCTCACAGGGAAGAATTTCTTCCTAATATCCAATCTAAATCTATTCAATCTACTCTCTTTCATCTTAAAGCCATTAATTACCCCAAGGAACAGCCTTCTGGGGGAAAAAATGCTTTTTATTGCTTTTCATTACTTTCACAAATATTTGTGCAGAGCCAAATCTAGGGCTCCCACCCCATTGCTCATGCACACGGTGCCCAAGTTGCGGATATTCAAACAGGCTTTCCCTTCTTCTCCCTCATTTCTTGACTCACAAGCCACAGAGCATCACTGTCAGGAGGTCTCTGGGTGCATCACACTGTAGCTGTTAGAGTGCCACCAGCTCCAGGGGCTGGGGACAAGCCCAGGGGAGCTGAGCCCCTCACTTACGGCAGGAAGGGCAAAGAAGGAGACGCCGATGAGTGTGAAGGTCGCCGCCAGCAGCCGCCCATTCCAGGTCTGTGGATACTTGTCCCCGTAGCCGATGGTGGTGAGAGTGATCTGCAGGGAGGAGAGCAGTGCTCAGCCCTCAGTCAGACGGCCTTGAAACTGAAATAATGCAGCCAAAACACCTGAGTGGCACACGGAGGAGCTGGGTCACCATGCACCCTGAGCTGTCCGAGGCATGGTGCAGCTCGGGGACCTGGGGGACCAGCAGGGATGGGCAGCTGCTTGGGGTGCAGAGACACCCCGACACTAGCCCTGCTCACATGCTGGGTTTTCACACCAGTTGGGAGCGCTTTGGTACCTTTTGCTGTCACAGAGAGAGCTGCCATCTGGTGCAGAGGCTGGCGGCAGCTCAGAACCTCCCCCAGGAGGGGTTGTGCCTTTGGTAGGGGAAGAGAACCAGCACTGTTCCCCCAGTCTCCCTTTTGGCAGCTCAGGAAAGCTATTTGCATGTACAGAGATCTGCTGCTGTTTATTCTCAATCTTCCCAGCAGTGCCTATCAGCTGGTCTCCTCTCCCCTATTTAAAAACAGCCTGTTAGGCTGAGAGGATGAATTATGGCTCCTTCACACCACCTCATTTAGGGATGGGTTTTGTGTTATTGCACTGCACCAAGAGAGCTGGCAAGCTGCTGTCTGTATTTTGGGGAAGGACCAGAGAGATTTGTTGGAGACAGAGTCCCCTGAATTTCTAACTGCAAGGAAAGACACTTTTTCCCACTTCAGCCCATGGACATCACTAGTGGGAAATGCTGGGTATTCCCTCAAGGCTTCCAAGAGGATTTGGAGAGCCTGGGACTGGCAGGGCAAGGCAGAGAGGGATGGTCTGATTAGAAACATCTTTGAGACTTCTGATCCCAAAGGCTGTCCCTGTCTCAAAGCTTCCATGGACAGAGCTGGCCCCAGGGATGGCAGTTGATGTGGCATTGGAAACACGCATTCCATTCAGAATAAAAAATCTCTTTTATACAAATGGAAGTAGGATCCCAAAGCACTTTTCAATTGGGCCCACTAAAAGCCTTATCAATTAGATGCCATTTTGACCAAGAGGTTAAAAAATGCATCAATGTGGCTAATCCTTACTGGAGCAAAAATCCAGAGCAAGACTCTCTCCATAATCACTGCAAAGCTGATTTACAATATTTTTATAATTTTTATAGACAAGTGTTGGATACACTAAGATCAACCAAGGGATGAGCTCCTGAACTTGAAATTTGGTTTATCCCATCTCTCAACATCTGCCCATATTGGACCCAGGAGTTGGACACTAGCAAAAATTATTTATTTTAATGAAGCTCATTTTTTTTCTGAGCTTCTCAGTGGCAGTTTCAGAAGCAGAAGGGATAAATCTGCTCATGCTTCTCCCCAGACTAAGCTCTAATCTGGGCTGTCACTTTTCCATCATTGTTTATTTTCTCGTTATGTCAAATTGGGCTTTGTTTTTATTTTTCTCTCCTAACTAAGGGGCTTGAAAAGCAATTTACTGCCTCTTTCCCTTTGTTGGAATGGAGGAGCTGCTTGATCAGCCGATTCCCCCCCAACCCTTTTATTGGGATTTGATCAGATCGGGGATTTTCATTACATGCTTTGTAATCAAGGCCAAACTAGTGATGGAGCAGAAGAACAATAATGCAAGAAGATTAGAACGTCATTAATTCTCTCTTTGTTAATCGGGTAATCCAATAATTCACACACACTCGCACACGCACAGCAAACCACAAGTATTGCCCTTTCAGTAGAGATGTGACGGGGAGTGCTCACCCTGCTGGAGTCTTTCTGCTACTTAGGCCCTATTAATTTTATGAAATTTATTCCAGTGTGTTCAACAGCGCCTTGCCTAAGTGCAATTTCAATAATTAAAGGGCAGCAATACTTGTCAAAACAATGACCAAAGCACCTCGTGCTGCGGGATCTCTCTCCGACCTGTCTCCATCACGACAGAGGTTCAATCCCATGACTGGGAGCACACAAGTTCTTGGTTCCCCTGCAGCTCCAGCTAATTCAGAAATGTGATCCTCTAACAATTTCTATGAGGTTTATATAAGAAAAAGAGCTAAATGGAGCAGCCTGAAGCCATCTAATAAAAACGTTAACTAAGCACTCTCTCAGTCGATACATCACGTAAGTGATAGAAGATGGAGGGTTAATGGACATTTTATTTTAATAACCAGCAGCTGCTCTATGGAAATTACTTACCAGACCCCACCAGAGTGCATCTGCATATGTATCAAAGTGCTCATTTTCTCCCTTCTCGGCCAAGTACACCAGGAAAGAGGCCAGGATGAGGCACAGGAAGCCAATATACCAGGCAGTAATCAGCTCCTGCGAGATCATTAAAAGAAAGAAGAGAATAATTGCAGTCCTGGTGTGCATCTCCAAACGCTGAGTTTCTTGCTTGCTGCTGGATCTGAACTTTCCCTACACTCGTTTAGGTTTTGGGGCTTTGGTGGAGATCAGTGATGGCACTTTCTGAGACGGGACCATGGCTCTGCCAGGCCTGAAGACCAAATCATCCAAACACATATGGCAAAGAGAGAAGGGAGTGTTAAGAGCTCCATTTTTGCAAGAACTGGAACTGACACTTTAAAAACTCTGGTATTTCCCCAGTTCACACTGGGAAGTGGAGTTGAAACTGAAATAAAAATCCCCAGATCCCTGGACATTCTACTTAAGGCAGGTCCAATCCACTAAGCAAGGAGGAGCTGTGGAGTTGGGGTCTCTGTGGACTATCCCCCAGCCGCAGGGAAGTTTTAATTCAGAATTCACAGGAGTGATTATTTTTGGGTTAGGTTAGTGCAAGGGTGGAGAAAAGAGACCCACAAATATCCTATGATTTTTACACAGCCCTAAGCTTCTCTGGGGAAAAGAAAGTGAAGGAAGCAGGAGAAATGTTAAAATCAGAAATACAGCACCAGGAAACAGAAAATTATCAACAACTTCTTCCCAAACTGATCCCCTTACACCAGGGATTGGTTCCATGACTGGAATCTCTCTCTCCCTTCCTTCCTTGACAGTTTGGAGCACTCCATCAGACCTTGTGTCTCTGACTGTGTTGCTCCTGTGGTGTCTTCACGATCTCCCCAGGCCTGGAAGAACTTTGGGATGGAGAGCTGAACCAAAGAAGGGTCTCTGGTGGGGAGAACACAAAAGAGCAGCTCCACATCCTTGCCCGGGCCTTGCTCACCTTGCTGTGTGCGTAGACCACAGAGCCCAGGAGCTTCCAGGTGCCACCGCGCCGGTCCATGCGGATCATGCGCAGGATCTGCAGGAACCTCAAACTCCTGAGTGCCGAGGTGGCAAAGACATTCCCCTGGGACCCTGCTGCCAGCACGGCGATGGATGCAATCAGCACCATGATGTCTGCAGGAACACAGGGCAAGGAAAGTTCAGGAAGTGCTGCTGGATCACCACCAAAGGGAGTAGCGCTGCCCCTGCCTTGGGCTAAGCATAGCAGGGATCTCCTGCACTTGTGTCCCGTGCTGGAGGGACATGGCACTAATCTGAAACTGAGTGAAAGGAGCCACAGCATACCTTGTGGGAACATCCTGGTTTCCTTCACTCATCATTCCCATAGAAAATGTGTCAAATGCTGCATAGCCTGAATTTTAACCTGATTCAGTGTTAACACTGGATTAAATCCTTGCCAAAGGCCCTGTCCTTTATCAGCCATAGCTGCCTGTTACAAAGAGCAGGGAATTCCCTCATCTAAACTGGGAATGAAAATCTATATATCCTCCATAGTATTCCTGAGGTGCTCAAGGACAAAGAAATTGGTCAAGAAAAAAGGTCTTGCTCAATACATATCTAAGATCCCATAAACATCCCTCTTCCCTGATTTGCTACACAAATTTTATAGGAGTGTTTTTCAGTGGAATAAACTGAAATCCTGCATATGCCTATTACCAGCTCCTGGACAGTCAAAGGCAGTCTCCATAGTGAAGGGCACAGCCACTCTGTTAATTTCTAATCCCAGAAAATTCACTGCTGTGCCCAGATGGCCCCTCTCACAGGAGACTCACTGAGTGCTTTACAAACAATAATTAATTAAGTCTCACAACTCCCTTGTGAGGCAGCTCATCAGCACCAGGGAAGGCAAAGTGAGACGCGGAGTCTCTATGGCTTGGGAACAATTTGGTGTGGAGGCTGGATGCAGGATTGCAGGATTCCAGGTCGTATGCTCAGCTTCTCCTAGCTAAACCCTGTCTCTGTGGCTGTGGACAGCTGCCAGCAATGCCTGAGGTATGCAGGACACTGGGATGCTCCCAGGCCAGCAGAAAACAGGGAGAACCCTGTGGTAAATAACAAAAAGGATAGCCATGGATTAGGACTTCTGGCTTTGGGTTTTTCCCTTGTCAAGGTAACCATGCAGCAGCTGAATATGTCCAAGACACTGGAGCATCATGCAAGGAAGTGCTTGGAATAGCCATCCTGGATTGGGAAATCCCGTGCAAGGTTTCAGCTCTTACCGATGACACAGAAAGGCTTGCGGGCAAATTTCAACCTTCCCCTCCAGCCCCGGTATCGGCAGCAGCAGCCGGCGGCCCAGATCCGCACAAAGTACTCCACCCCAAACACCACGATGGTGACAATTTCCTGTCAGGGGGACAGTGCTATCAGTCAGGAAAGAAGGATGATGGAGAGCATGCTCCTGAATCCAGGACAAACTCACGACCTCAGAAAAATGCACCTCAGAAAATACATCACTGAGCTGTCTGCACCGCTCAACAAAGAGCCCAGGCTTGAAAGATCACCAGATCTCTGCTTCTGTGGCTTCCCTCCCCCTCCCAGCGTGGTGAGAGGTGCTGCACATTGTAGTCATGAACGGGAGTTTTACACCTCCTCATATTGTACTTGTTCCCCATCACAAGACTGATGAACTCCTCATTGTCTCCCTACCACCAGTCTCCAGGACTCAACTCAGTTAATGCTGAGGGAAAAGCAGAGATGGGAATCACTGAACAAGAATAATCCTAGAGGATGATGAAAAAGTATTTCTGATTTTTCCCTAGAAAACTGGCCTGGTTGCCTCTGTGTGCTGGGAAATCTGGTGCTGGCGTGGTGCAGATCCTCCATCCCCTGATGCCATGTGAGCTCTTTCCATCTATTTCCATCTCCACCCAAATATCCTGTGCATGTTCACTTCCCTCTGAGATCTTGTCTCACCTTTCTCATGCGTCAAAACTGGTGAAGCCCTAACTACTCTGCAGAACCTTTCCATTTGATGTAGGGCAGGAATGGGGAAGAGAAAAACAGACAAAAGGAGAGGAGACGGATGAATCTGACAGCCCCAGATTTTTTCTTAAATTTTTCCCACTTCTGACCCACAGGACCCAGTGGTTCCTGTCTCACAAGTGACAGCTTAAATTCTTGCCTCAAACACCCCCGGTCTCAGGGGTTTGTGTGGTTTTGATTTTATTTTAATACCTCACTGTCAGCCCCCACTTACCAGGATATAAAGGGCCCCTTCTGAGCTGTTCTGGTACTCATCAATGGTCGAAAAGACAGACAGCACCAGGCAGGAGAACACTAGTAGAAAACTACAGAACAGAAAAATGGAGAGAGAGAGAGAGAAGGTCAGTCTTAATGGCAATAAATTTTCATACACATCCAGCTAACTCAGAGAGCAAATTTGGATCTTTTTCTCTCTGAGTATTTAATGCACTGCTGCTACACCACCATGAAAAAAGGATAATTCAAGTACCCAGTTTTGTAAACTGGAAGGGTTATGTGTGGATGGACCCACTGGACTGTTCCCAGTGTGGCCAGTGCCAATCCAGTTCCTCTTCCAGCTGGCAGCTCTGATCACATCTGACATTTTTTTCCCTAAGGAAGTGCCAGCTCTTTCAGCAACACAACATCCAAAAGCATCCAAGTGAGCAGGGATATTTCTAACTGGGATAAGAGGGCAGCAGACTGGCTGAGGAGCAGAGCATGGGCTGAGCAGGAGCTCCACTCATGCTCTACTTATGCATTTACATCCACAAAAGCTCACACAGAAGTGGTGCTGCAATTCTTGCCAGAGTAAGACATTTTTGGGTGGATTTAATGTTCCTTTCTCAAGCAGGTGCTCCACATTAACTCCTCGCTGCCTGGAAAGGCTGGTGGCTTTTTGGGTTTGTTGGAGCATCACTGGGAGGTGGGTGGTTGTTACTCTGCTCTTCTGTGGCCAGACATGGGACAGAAGAGGGGTTTGATCCAGCCCAAGGGAACGTAATTTTGGTGCTGTTGGCACTGGGGAGGGAGCTGGGCTGGTCTCTGTCCCAGCCCTTCAGGGACAAAAGAAGCCTCATCCTGCCATAAGCTGTGGGGATACAACTTTGATAGCAGCTCTCTCAGTCTCTAATTTACCAGAAAACTGGGGAGATGCTCAGACCCCAGCGTGCATTCAAGTCTCATTGACATCTACATCCACGGGCAGCCTCCCAAATGCAGCCTGGGCAGTGCCACCCCAGCCTGTCACTCACTGCCTGCCCCCATCACAGCTGCTGGATGTTCTGATGCAAATCAAAGGGCACCAAATGAGTGACAGGAGCTCGACTCTCTTCTGACACTCAGTGCCTGAATCTGCAGCTGCCGAGGTGTCCTGGCATCTGCTCAAGGATGGAGGCTCCCACCCCTGCCCACTGCTTGCTCCAACAAAAGCAGGGAAATTAATTTACTCAGGATCGATTTACTAATACAATAAAATAGGCCAGCGCAAGGAGAAACTAAAAGCTGCATTCTTTAAGAGCATTAAATAATTCATCTGTCTGACTTAGTGTCTCACATTCCTACAAACTGCATTGTGGATATTTATAAGATTTGGTTCTGCAGGTGGGGGCTGTTGCTTTTTGGTGAATAAAGGAAAGGAGTTTCACACCACCAGGTCATGCTTGTGGCTTTGTAGTGACCATTAATGTCACAGTAACAAGTAAAAATAGGGAGATTTGCAGTATTTATTTGAACCACAGGCTAAAACGTGGTGGTGAGGTGGGGACTGCTGGAGGTAAGGGACCTTCAGAGCCATCTCAGCCAAGGCTGAGCTTTATCAGCCATAAGATGAATCCAGCACCAAGCAGATAAGGATAATTGCCTGATTTCTCACTGCAAATCTCTCCTTCTCACACCAGATTTGGTGTGCAGACACTTGAAACAACCTCAGGAGAGTAAGAAAATCTCACTTGCAGTCCCACTCATGATGTCCCTCACTGTCTTGTCTAGGTCCCACTTCAATGTCTTTTCTCCCTGAGCTGCTCTTTTAAAATCCTTGCCACAAACAATCCCACTACAATCTGCCCTGCAGTCAGATGGACTCCATCCATCCCAACATCCTCCAGATTGCTGGGGCCATGCCCTGGGGGCTGGAGAAGGGATCCCACTGCTGCCCACACAGTGGCAGGGGGAGCAGAATCCCACACTCCAGGAGGGAAGGAGCTGCAACTGGGTCAGGAAGCCCCACTCCTGGGATGGCCCAGATTTTGCTGCAAACTTCAATGTTGAAGTGAGAAACAAATGAATAATCAATGAGAGAAGAAAGAGGGAGGAAAAAAAGATAATGGAAAGGAATCAAGGGAAAAGAGAATTCTACATTTTCTGACTAAAGAAGTAGGATATGAGTCGTATTTATTTTTGTGACCAAACATCACTGTAAAGTGCCTGAGGAAGAGCTGAAAGCGAAGTGCCAATATCAGAGCAGGCTTGCACATTGTGTTTGCTCAGTTGATCACCTTGGATGGATCCAGTATGAAGCCACTATCAATTCATGAATCCTGGCAGGGACACACACCACAAAAAAAAAAGATGATTCCTGTATGCTAAGTAGTCACTCGACAGATATTGATGGGACAGGGGAAAAAAAAGGAACAGAAATTGCTCCAAATCCCAAGGATGGATTGTGCAAGCAGTGGTTATAGCGAGAGCTGGGGTAGCTCCAGGTGCAGTCAGACACCTAGGTGCTGCTTCTCCCCCTTCCAGCACATCCCTGCAGCCTCAGCCCCAGCCTCTCCATGCTCCTCAGCTCCCCAGGGCCAGCTCAGCACTGCTGTAATTTCTGCTCTGGGTTCCCCAGGGCTTCCATTGCCAGGGAGACCTGATGCAGATCAGGCTGGCAGGGCCAGCATTAATTACAGCACTGCCGAGCATGGGAGGCAGCAGGGAATGCACCAGCTTCTCCAGCAGAGCATGGGAGATCCATGGTCAAATCCCACAGGGACAAAACCCTCCCCCTGGCTCAGTCCCAACAGTGAGGAATCTCCCTGTCCCAGCCAGCAGGTAAGGAGCAGTCCTGCCAGCAAGGGATGCAGGCTCTGGCTCAGCACATGATCAGCTGCACACACATCCCAAAATAGCTCCATGGAGATGCACAGCTTCTCTGCCCGACTGTGTGGCCCACCAACCTCTGGGGAGCTGGAAAAGGAGACAGAGAGGGACACCTTTCTGCCAGGAAACTGCATTTTGGGGGTTGAGATGTGTATAATTCCTGGGAGGCTTTGAGGGATATGCAGATCCTCTTTGGATTGAGGGGTGGAAGAAGGAGGCTGAGAGGTACGTGCATATCGGGGCATGTGTCCTCTGAGCTGTCACAGAGGGAGGGCATTGGGGAACAGGAAGCTGGACTCTGCTTTAATTCCACCTAATCTACCCAGACAGATCAGGAAAGGGCTTCAGATAATAAATGGATAGTAAGGAAAGGGAAACAAGACAATAAATAGTGTAGCAGTTTGGATGAATCTAATTTTTAAAGTTACATCTCTAATGAAAGCAAAATTACGTCTGCAGTCTGACTCTGGGAAATGTTAATGTGCAATAAGGAACATTAATTAGGTCCCACCTAATGATTTTTACATTAAAGATGCCAATTCTGCTTAGAGCATTGGGGAAGACAATATCCTCTTCCTGAGCAGACAGGTCCTGCCCAATGGGTGGCTGGAGTCAGCACCAGCATCTCCAAAACTCCGGGCAGGATTCAGGGCGGTTTGGGACCACTGTCTCCTCCTCAGAGTGATGGGAAGGAGAAATCTGTCTCCAGCCTGCTGGAGAAGGACACCTCATTGCATTTCCTCACCCACCACCCATTCCTGCAGGCCCCCAGCACCTTCTGCTGCTCTGACATCCCACATGCCTGTTGCTGAGGCCTTTAAGATCAGCTGTGCAAATCTGACTGCTGCTAATATCAGTAAATCCAAAGACCTCCAAAGTCTGACTTTACATCCAAAGGTTATGTTGACTTAAAACACTTGTGCGAGCTTCTTATTACAATTTTTAAATCCCAGCACAAAATCTGCATATCCAGATTTCATATCCATTGTGCTTCAGGTTAGCAACAGAAAAAGGAATGACCAAACTCTCCCTTGGGAATAAAAATACCTAAAAAATGGCATGAAACAGGAAAGATTGTCCTTTTTTTTTTTCCCTCCTCAGTGAGAGCACATGATGGAATCACCACAAAGCTTCTCAGGTTAATCATCTAATTTGCCTTCCAAAAGAAACCCCCTTGGGTATCTACATGTCCATTTACATAAGAATTTTAAAAGGCCTCTAAATTTATTCCTGAAATACTCATATTCAAATAACATTCACTGACATTCAAAAACATTGGGGTTCCTCTAATGGAGCACCACAAGTTAGCAACTGGATTCCTGGATGTGATGGAGATGAATACAACACAAGGAGGTGACAGGAGCTTGCCACTATGCTTGTTGTCTACTTTGATGGCTTACCCTGGAATCAGGAAAGGCCATTAATGATTTGTTTAATTAGAAGGGGCAAGGCTGGAAAGGAAGGAGTATTTCACTACAGGCATTCAAGAGCTGCACAAGGAAAAGCAACTTAAAACATTTAAAACCCTTGAAAATTACTTTGGGGATGTAAACAAGGCATTGATAATTGTGCTAAAACAAAACTGACACTGCTTATGTGCAATCCAGCTGCAATCCAAGTAAATCCATTTGCTGTGGGCTCTGTAAAATGCTGCAGTTCAAGTACCTAAAACTTTGATGTAAATCAAAGGCCAGGAAAATACAGAAATGACAATAAGTGAAGGTGAAAGAGCATCCACAGCAAAGAGAAACAGAGACTGGCAAATGCCTTTTAGTGCTCAGAGAGCCTCAAAGTGAGAGTGGGAGTATTTGCAGCTCAATTTAAACCTCCATTGAGTCAGAAGCACGCTAAGAAAGCCGTGACTTTTCCAGGGATAAAGACTTTGTCGTATGGCAGCCACCCTTAGCCAGGAGCATCCAGCATCTTTATTCATGTAAGCAATCCTGCTGTGACTTGCAACCTGGCTGCTCATTTCCAAGGCTGAATAGAAGCCTAAATACCTCACTCTGGGTTCCCACATCCCTCGGTCTCAGCCAAAATCATCTTCCAAGGCAAATTCTGTCACCAGGAGAGCTGGAAATAGAAGTAGAGAATCCTGCCTTTTGGTGCTGTGACTTAATAAATGCTCTCCTTCCCAAAAATAACTCCTGATGGCATTTCAATCCCCTCAGGTTTGGCCATGCCCAGCCCCATATTCTGTCCTGAGATTTTGGTCCTTGGATGAGCCTGGAGGAGCCCTGAGCATCCATGCAGGTAGGAAAACACACTGACTTGGCTCCAAGGCAGGGGTTGTCATGGTTTATAAGCTTTTAAATAAATCATTATCAAAGGCCTGTCTGGGACAACATTTACAGCTCCTGTGCATTCTCAGTGCACTCAGGTGATGCCTGAGCAGCCTTGATAAGAACCCCCCTGCTCATACAAAGCCATAAAGAGCACTAAGGACTGTGGTGTGAATTGTGGAACGGTTTGGGTTGGAAGGGACCTTAAAGATCACCTAATTTCAAGCCCCTGCCTTGAGGCTGACACATTCCACAGGAGCAGGTGGTCTAAAACCAGAACTGGAGCATCTCCAGAGGACCAAAGCAGTGTTCCAGGGAAGGCTGTGGTGTGCGCAGTGAGGCTCTGGATGGTGTGCTGGGAGGTGAGAATTCATCAGGCTACAGAGAAACAGCTCTTAGAGATCCATGTTAAAGAGCTGACACTGGGATAGGAAGGGAAATCATGGAATGATTTAGGTTGAAAAAGCCCTCTGAGATCACTGAGCTCAAACCTTCCCCAGCACTGTCAAGGCCACCACTAAATCATGTCCCCAAGTGCCACATCTACACATCTGTGCAATCCCCCTGTAGGATCATGGCAAAGTGGCACAACCAAGTCACGAGAAAACCTCTTCTTCTGCCTTCCTTCTATTTAGGCAGCACATTTCTGAGAAATAAGAGCAGGATTTAGGAATTTTTTCCCTTCAATTTCCACCACTTCTGAAAACAGTTTCCACTCCAAGACCTTCTCCAGCCTTTTGCCCTTGCTTGTAACAGGAGTACCAGAGCCTTGATCCAAACCCATGGACTGCAGGAATTCGAGCAGAAATGGGATTTGTATGACATAACTTGTCCCTAGTCCAGCAAAGGATTGTGTATCTTCACACTTAGGAGCAGGAGTGAGCTTAAGAGCTTTTCTGGATTGAAGCCTCAAAGAACAAAAGCTGTCTGGAAATGCCAGGGAATGGAGATCTGAACATTTACAGTGGGAAAAGGAGTTAAATGTAAGGAATTGCATGGGTTTTTTTACAGGCTGGCTCTAATCATTTAACTTAGGCTGAATAAAAACCTTATTAATAATAATGACTGCATGCAAAGTTCTAGCTCCAATGTTCTGCTTTGTCCTCACCCAGAATGAATCACTTGGTAATGCTTGTCTGCGTATTCTCCTTGCCCCGTACATGCAGCCTCAGAGGAGCCAGATGTCTGGAGGAAAACCCAAAGTATTAATCAAGCCCATGCACCTGCCAGAAGAGTCTGTTCCTGCTGGGATCCAGCTCTGCTGGGCTGAGGTTTTCTTTCAAAAAATTTGGTGGGGAGAAATATATTCATGCAGCTGCAGAAATGGTTCAAGGGAGAGAATCCTAAAGCCCACGGTGCAATTACAGTGCATTGGGAGGTAAATTAAGAGTATAAAATATTGGACATTTAAGTAATTCTTAAAATGTCTGTGCAGGCATTTATTCAGATCACGTTCATTGATTTTAATGTGAGGGAAAGTTGCTGTCTCATGCAATACCCATATTATTCAGATTGAAATCTGAGCACTGCCTCTCTCTCATCCCACAGGGTATTTCCCCAAAGGAGCCTCTGCTTCCTCCCTACCCTGGAGAAATCACTGCTAGTGAGCACAGGAACACAAACCTTCCTAATCTAACCTTTATCCCTATATGAAGATCAAGTTATTTCTGTTTCTTAAGCCTTTTTTTACACAACACCTCAAGAAAAATAAATTTCAGAAGCCAAGGAAATGCTGTATGATTGGAGCATGCACGAATCAAAATTCCTCTTGCTGAGGTCAAGCTCCTCTTACTGACCTGGGCAAGCCATTCGATCTGACTTAAGTGAGCTCTAAAACTGGGTTAAAAGAAAGCTGTCCCTATAAAATGTAATGCTGCATCTCATCTAAACATTCCTCGAGGGAATGTGATATACAAAAATAGGCTCTGGTCTAATTGCAGATAGGAGATTGTCTTCAATCGTGCTGGTTCCCGTGGCAGACAGGAATAGGAGCTGGTTTTTCAAAGGTCTGTCCCAGAAGCAACAATTCAGCTGCAGCTCGAGGTTTCCTGCCCACAAAGGACGAGCTCCATCCCCCTGAGCTCCTTCAGCTTCACCTCCCCACCTCAGACTTTGCACTAGTTCTACAGCACCACAAATTCCAGCACCTCAGAAATGGAAATCTTTGTTGAGAACATCCACAGGGAGCTGCTGGCAGAGGGGTTCAGCAGCTCTCAGCAGCCACCTGAACTGTCCCAGACCCACAGAAGGCAACTAAAAATCCTTGTGCTGCATTTAAAAACCTCAGTTTCCCTATGGGTGACGCCCTTGGCTTGTGCTCCTGTAAAAGCTGGACCCCAGAACTGTTGCTCTTGGGCTTCTTCCCAGCTAAGAGAGAAGGAGAATGGCTGAGAAGCAATTTTGAAGGTGCTCAGATGACCCAGCCATTTCCCAGGATCCAGCCCCAGCTTCATTCCTCAATAATTAGAAGACAAGGATGTGGTTTCTGAGGACCAGAGGCTAATGGATAACACCAAAATGTAAAATGCAAGGATTACCAAAGCCCTGATAATTTCATTTGCTCATTTGTTTGTTTAATTAATGGAATCTTGGGGAAAATAAGGAAGTATTTGCTAACTGCGCATATAATATGTCTAAGAGCTGGTAATTTCAACATCTGTTTAATTTTACCTCTTTTGTCCCTCAGGTAGTGAGCAGGAGCTCACAGCCAAGGTACAAAAGAATTGGCTCACAGCCTTTTGATTTCAGTCCCCAAAAGATTATGAACCCCAAGCTGGGTGAAAAAAATGTAACCCAAAGAATAACAGGAATGCCACCATAACCAGAATTGATGTTTGTTCTCACCCATTCCAGCACAAATCAGGAATAATCCCCCTGAAAGCCAGAGGGACTGCCCTGCCACAGGACAGGCTCCAGCTCAGCTGGGTCCAAACTTTGTGATGCCTGAGAGACACCTGGGTTTGGCAAAAGAGAAAATGCAGGATTAGGTCCAGCACCAGAAATAAAAGGCCAGTGGTCAGTTTTGGAGCTCTGCATCCCTTCCCCGTGTGGGTAGGATATCATCATCCTCCATCGCAGAGGTGACAACACGGCCCTGTTGCTTTCCCTGTCTGTGAAGCTGCTCCTGTCAGGATGGGAACATTTCTTCCAGGAGCAGTGCCTGGGCCATGCAGACAGGCAGCCCAGAGGAGCTGCCCAGGGTGAAGGCATGCAAAACAAACTTGGGTCTCTGGAGAGCTCAGCATTAAAAGACAGTGCTTTTTAGCCCTAAAAAATTGCTGAACCAGCCCAGTTATGCCACAGGGAGGGGGGAACATCACACCAGCTGCCAGTCAATCCCTGCTTAATTTCACCACTAACAGAACTATTTTGGGTCTCACAGGAGCTGCAACTCTGAATTCAAAAGTTCCTTTTCCACCTTTTTCTCTCCATCAGCAAAGTTCCCCTGAGCAGCAGCCAGGTGTGGGCTCCCCAGGGGTGATGGGGACATCATCCTGCCACCGCCCACATCGGCAGCTCCTCGGCTCATGGCAGAGAACAGCCAGCTCGTGACACCTGTGCAGCTCTGCCAGGGCACTGCCTCTCTTTGCAGTTGACACATTAATCCCCAGCACCAAAGGACAATTAATCACTTCTACCACCTCTCACTTCTTCCCTGGCACAACCCAAATTCTACAGGTGGATGGCCAGGGAAAGGATGGGAGCAGGTGAGCACAGCCCACACACTGAGGACCTTTTGCAGAGGGAGAGGCTGCCCAGAGAGCTGAACACTCAGGAAGTGGAGGAAAGCCATGGTCCTTGCCACAGGAAACCAAGGCAGCCTCAGTTAATGAGGGAACCCTGCTTGAACTGGGCAGCTTTGGGAGGCTGCTGCAAGCAGGGCTGGGGATTGAGAGCCAGCATGTGCAAGTCAGGGCTTTTGTGCTCACCTAGAGCACAAAAACGGTGACATTATTTCATCCAAAGCTCCCCCAAAACTTCCATCAGTGGAAAGGGGGAGGAATGATAGGTGTCCCCCACAACTGCCCCTGCAATGCAGCAGTCAGCACAACCTCTTTAGTTAAGGCTACATCACCCAGCCAGCTCCCAAACCCCATGCCTGCCCCTCATGGCTGCTCATTGCTATGGGCCACCCAGACATGGGCAGATGGGAATCAGGCTCAGACAGCACCAATCTGGTGGTGACCAAACCTCTGTGGATTTCTTGACTCCTAAGGCAATGGATGAACCTCACACAATTGCCCTGTCTGGCTGCTTCCCTGTCTCCACCTAAAATTTGGACCTGTTGGCTGATTTTCATCAACTTTGCATCAGCACTGAGGACAAGAACCTCTTCCCTCCTGTTTTCGCCCTTCAGAGGAGACTGCCATGTAAGCTTCATGGGGCTGGCACACCCCAGCCAGCCTGGGAAAGCCACAAGCTCCCAAAAAGCAGCTCCCCCATGTTCCCCCCCCACAGCAAATGACAGGTTTGTTCACTCTACTTATTACCCTGTGCTAGTAAACAGAACAAAAAATAGCAAGCTGCAGCAGGCAGATGATTGTGTGGTGAAAGGTGGAAAACACCTAAAAATGATTTAAAGCAGGAAGAAGAATAGAAAGAGAGGGCTGTGGATTATAATCTCTGAGGAGGAGGAGGAGCTGCTTGGCTTCCCAAAGAAGAAGGTTTTCCTTCCCATCCTGCAGCTCCTTGCTCCTGGTGATGCTCAGGTCCTCTGTGCAGGTCCCTCTTTGCAAAAGTCCCCAGACCCAGCCCTGGCATGGAACCCCACCAGCCCCAGCCCTGGGACAGGAGCAGAGGCAGCACTACAGGGGCTGGACCCTTCAAAAACTCCTAAGAAACAGGGACACAGGGCATGGACACTTTAAAGCTGAAGAGAGATTATCTAGCTGCCATTTCAACACGCTGGTAAATCAAAGTCGATGGAAGCCATATGCTCTGCTGGGAAGCATCCATCTCGTTGCCAGGGAAACATCCTTCCCATTTAAAATGGCAGGCAAAGCCTTGCAGAAACCTGCTTTTAACCCCCTTTTCTCAGGCATGATCTAAGTCCCCCAGCAGCTCCCCCAGCCCTGCAGCACTGAGCAGTGCTGCTGCCTGGGGGAGCTGCTGCAGCTCAGCCTGGGAACAGGAGAAGGAGACGGTGCTTCTCCCCTGGGGACCAGAGGAAATCAGAACCAGTCTGGAAACAGTGAGACCCCCACATCAAATTCCCAGCTTACTCCCAGGGCAGCTTCCACAGTTTATTCCTCTGGAAAAACAGGGAATCACCTGCCTGGGTAACATCCAGCCGCCCCACTCAGGGATGCTGCAGGTGCCTGGTACAGACTCACACAGATGTGCCCAGCTGTGGGGCAAGACCCTGCTGCAGCAAGGCAGTGACCAGCAGCAGGACCACGGCTGGGTTTGTGCTGCTCAAACCATCCCCTGCAGAGCTGCAGGTAGCACCCATTCCCTACAGGCAGCGAGCAGGGGTCTGACCTTGGGAATTATGGCAATCTGCAGCCAGGACTGCAGGCTCCGGGAGCCACGGGAAACCATCACTGAGCTCCAGCTGGCTGGGGCTGCAGCTGGCCCTGGGTCTCCTGCTCTGCATCTGCACCTTCTCCTGGCTCCCTCCAAGCCTGAGGTACAGTCCTTGCTTTAACACAGCCAGGCTGGTTTGCCAGGGCCACTGTCAGCTGCGGGAGGAGGAGGTGATGGGGATGTGGGAAGGAGCACTTCCAGAGCACAATTTATAATCTGGCACCATGGAAGTCACGGCAACAAACACTCTTCAGCCTATTAACATTAATGAATTTGCATGGGATTTTGTTTCAAACAAAAGACACAAACCAGCGCTCGCTGGGACAAAACTGGACATCCTCTTGCAAAGATGTTACTTCTCCGTGTTTACCTGCCACCTAAGCTTCAAGCCCCACCCAACCTGGCCTTGAATACTTCCAGCCCTTTTCTTTTAAACTGGTCTCACTTATTGTAAATCCCATAAGCAGATGAAGCCAAAACCAGAGCATTTTCCATTCTGATAAGTAACTATGCCTTAAAAACATTTATAATGGAGATCAGAGACAATATTTAATAATTCAAAACCTAGGAAGGCCTGATGGGACAGGGATACATCCTGAAGGCTCCTTGTCTGTATGGGAAATGGTTATTGCAGCTGGAGGAGGGAGAGGCTAGAGTTACAGCCTGGGGAACAGGGATGCTGGATTTTTATGCTGCAGGCATCCTGTGTCACTGAATACCTCTGTACCTCAGCTCCCAACTGGAAAACAGGGTGATGATTCCCCCCAGCACACAAGGGCACAGCTGAGGTTAAGCACAGGTCTAGCTCAAGACATGTCCATGGCCCTCAGCAAGCAAAAAATCCCTCTGGAGCAGCACAAAGCCTGGCACAAAATCACTGCGAAGCACACCAGCAACCAGGGCTGACGTGGACCAGAGCCAACACAGCATCTTAAACGACAGCACAGAGCCACCCAGCAGCTCACAGGAGCAGTGTCCTCCAGCACATGACCCCGGGCCATGCCCAGCACCACAGCCAAGGGGTTGGCCCACCCGTAGGTAACAGCTCAAGGCAGTTGCAACAGTGCTAAACCCCTTTCCTGGACTTCACTTGGCTCTGGAGCCAGCGGCAGCAGCTGGTGCAGAGCCACAAGCAGACGCTGCAGCACGGATCCCCCATCAGGGCACCCTGCTCCTGCCAGAGCCAGGCAGGAGTCACCTTCACCCGGTGCCATCGGGGCCAGATCTCCCTGGCAACTCCTCAGCCAGCTCCGATGTGTGCTTGGGCTGTCTGAGAATTGTGTCAGTGGGCACTGCAAATATCCAATGGCCCTTTTATGATCCCACCTGCTCCTTCCACCTCCCGCTTGGCTCGGGGCCACGTGTGTGCTCTGTGCTGCACACTCAGGACACCAGCAGTGACACAAAGCAATGAATGGATAATAGCCAGGTAGTATTTGCAGCCACAGCAACCCCAGCCTGCTGCTAAACCAAAGCAGGAGCGGCTCCATCCTGGTTGTGTAACCCGGCCTCGCAGGACTTTCCCCATAATTAGAGGGCCTTTCCCTCCAGTCCCGTGGGGGCCATATGCTGCACTAGTGAAAAGATGCTCAGAGCCGAGCTTCCTCTCCAGCACATATTTTTAGTCTTCCCTAGAAACAGCAAAGAGCAAGTGGAAGCAGGAAGGAGGGGGGGGGGAAAAGTTTAATTAATCTTCATTTAATTTCTGCCATGTTTTAGCAAATGGAAAATAAGTGAGCAAGCCCATCAAGCCTGTGCTGCTGCCCTGGGCTCTACCAGCCCTTGTGTTTCCCAGATGGGATGTACATCCCACCAGGCCACTGCAGCCAGCAGGGAATGCCACCACAGGGTCAGGCATGACTCCAGCCACTCTTCCCAACACATCCCATGGGAACATGGCTGCAGGGCAGATGGGCTTCCCCAGAAACAGATGGGGAGGCAATCCATTACCTTCATGAACTTCCCTGGGATTTCCAACAGCCATTGGCTCACAAGAGGGGAAGAGCAAGGCCAGGGAGGACTGAACTCCTCTTGGAGGTTCAGCCCATTTCTCTTCAGCAGGCTGTGGTTTGGGCAGGTGCTCTCTGCCAAACACACACCCACAGAAGGCTGTCTGCAAAGAGGGGCAGCAAAAATGGCAGGTTCAATGGAGGTGTTCCCCAGGTGCCCACGTTCTTGTATATGGATGGGCCAAGTCTAGGCAAGATCAAGCCTCGAATTATTAGCAGGTCTCCCAAGGTTTGGCTCTTCCAAAGCTTGAGTGAAGACCTGAGGTTGGGATATACCCCACCTATTTGTAGATGTTTACATTCTCACCTCCTGGTAAAAACAGTAGGGTGGAAACAACTTTAGGGTCTCATACATTTGTCTTATTCAGACACTTTCCCTATACTTGCACCTTCAAATTATTTCCCCCATACTAAGACTGATTAAAACCATCACCAATTTAAAAGCAAGTTTCAGACTTATGTAGTTTTATATAAACTGTTAAAGGGCAGGGTTAGGTTAGAGATCAGGAAGAAATTCTTTCTTGTGAGGGTGGTGAGGCACTGGCCCTGGTTGCCCAGAGAAGCTGTGTCTGCCCCATCCCTGGAAGTGTCCAAGGCCAGGCTGGATGGGGCTTGGAGCAACCTGGGACAGTGGAAGGTGTCCCTTCCCATGGCAGAGGGGTGGGATGAGATGAGCTTTAAGGTCCCTTCTAAGGCAATTCTATTATTCTATTTATCCCTTAATCTATTGATTCTCATACCAAGCCTCAGCAGCTCTCCTTGTGTCATTTAACATGACTTGAGACGCTCCCACCACCCACAACTGTATCTGGGGACTGGGGAGATGCAGGTTCTCCATGTGGTGAGGCAGCTCAGAGAAGGTTCCAAATTGCATCTGTTTTCTGTTGCAGAAAAGAAAAACATCATCAACCACAAAAGGTCAGTGCAGGAATTCTTGCTATCCCTCATTAGCTGGCACAGTAAGCAAGAAGCTGCTAATTAAGAACAGCATTAAAAACATCTAGACATTACAAAAAGAAAACGTGGAGAAGAAGAAAAATTCAGTGCAAAATTCTGATAAATTACAGACAAAGAGCTCAGGAAATTCTCGTTCTCTCTAAGTCTTTTCCCTTACTTACAGGAACAGCCATAACTAAGAAAAAGACCGTGACAGAGATGTGCACCCCCTACCCACAAGAACCAAACCAGAGATCACATTAACCAAGTTTCTTTAGTGCTGATATGGAGTAAATGTTCCGTTCCCTCAGGCTATGAAGACACAGTCCTCATGAAGTGCCAGCAATTGAGTTCAAGACATAATGACATGAGGACTTGTCCCTCTGGCTTAGGGTGATGCTTAATTGGGTGTGAAGTCAGCTTTTGGATGAACGCTGCCATTAGGACGCTGGCTTCTGTATAGCTCCTAGAGAGGTGCTATGCGAGGGGATCTCCTTCCCCCCAGACTCACAGCAGGGCAGCTTTCTGCAAGCACAGGGTGTGTCTGGAAAAGCCCATCCTGGGGAAAAGCACACAACAAAATTCCTGCACTGGCAGCATCTCAGAGGAGCCAGTCCACATTTGCCCATGGCACCCCCAGTCTCAGCTGTGATACCGACAGAGGCTTACAGACACTCAATACCTGACCTCTCCTCACTGATCACAAACCCAACAGCACCAGCAAAGCAACCTCTGGGGACAAAAGAGGGTACAAATCCCACCTCCCCATCAGCCATGAGCCACTGAAGAGCAAGAGCTGCTCCTGGACAGGGACAGACATTGTGCTGTGTCCCCACGAGCTGTCCCAGCAGCTCCCCAGTCCGAGATGGACAAACATCCCATGCAAGCTCCTACCCATGCTCCAAATGGCCATGCTTCTCCAGACAGGAGAGAGGGGATCAGCAGCACGGATCTTCCAAAGGATGGAGCCAGTTTGAGGGTTGGTTTTGTTGCTCATTCAAGCCTGGAGTCTTTATATAGTGCCAGGGCAGGATCCAAAAGCGGAAGAGAGACGCCCACTCCCAGGGAGTGCAACACACACACACTGAAATAAATAGCTCCCTGCCTAAGGGGATGACTCAGGGATCTCACTAGTCCTTAAAGCACAAATCATTGCTAATAAACCCCAGAAAGCTTGGAGGAAGGCCTAGCAAGAGGTCAGCTGGGCAAGACTTGGCATTTCCAGCCTTGTCAGGCATAAAGAGGAGGGATGAGTAACCACTGAAAAATAATAATGCCCAACCTTGAGGCAATGGTGACACCAGCCTAAGCCCTTCCTGTAGTCTTCCTGCCTTAAGAGCATTGAGCAGTCCTTGTTATTGGGGAGAGGTTTTTTTTCACTGCTCCTCCTGGAACCACTCAGGCTTAGCCACCATATGGCTTGAAATGGCAGAAGGCAACAGAGCCTACTCCCTGTTTGTCCAGCTATTATATACAGATATTTATATTTACCTCTTTTGCTCTTCTCTTGAGTGAAAGATGGAGTGTACTTACATCCCTTATTATATTCTTCAGATCAGGTAACGAACCTCCCAGCAAGCATAAACTGAATTAATAGCCACCCTGAGAGTCTCAGTTGAGCAAAACCCCATAAACATGCAGGAGAACGTCTCTCAGAGCTGTCATCTCCCTGCCACATATAACATCTCCAACAGGAGAAAGTCAGTAAGACTCATTCACAGCCCTCTGTGTGCTGCATCTGTAGTGAACAGTGAGATCACAGCAAACTGTCCCTTTGTGGGTGATCCATGTCATGGGGAAGATGCCACCTACATCCTCCCACCCAACCTTAGCCCTGCTGAGGTTCTCAGACCACGGATTGGCCCAGGCTGGCCCCACCTTCCTTTGCAAACCCAAGGAGCACAGACAGAAATTAACCCACCAATCCAAAAGCAAATCAGGTGACAGGAAGTGCTATTAAAAAGAAAAGTGGAGCAAAGAGAACACTTACCAGCAGTGCCCCAACAACTATTTTATGCCTTTTCTGTGTCTTGACTGCTTGGTACACCAAGTCTTCTAGCAGAGACTGGCTTTTTTTGACTTGATGGACAGAACAGAAGCTTGTAGACTTCTACTCCCATTAGAGGTGCTTGCACACTACTGTAATATTAATAGAATAATATTTTCCCCTTTCTCTTCTATTTAGCTATTGTTTGACTGATTTTTTTCTATTTCCTTTGCACTCCATATTATTTTTTTCCACCACAACAAGTCAAATCTGCAAGAAACAGACACAGCAGGTGCCCAGACACAACCTACTGCCCTTACAGAGGAGACACATGAGGTGTACACAAGTCACCCTCGAGTCAGGATTTCTGATAGCTTATTTTTTTCCTGGGCATCATGATAACTTCATGGAGAGTGACAGGCTTTCTGTAGAAGCTGTGTTAGGAGTGCCTACCCTGCTGTGCTCATCCCTTGCAGTGCGTGACAGCAGCTCCGCTGCCACCCCAGCCCTAATTTGCTCCCACACTGTCACCTCCCCAGGGCTGGAAGAGCTCTAAACGAGAGAGAAGGACTGCCAGGCAGTTCAGACTTTATTTACAAATGAGGAATTTGTGAATGCCTGGGAAAGACCCTCTGGAAGGCAAAATCTGTCCTGGAGAGACCAAGCACCAGCCACGACGGGCTGCCAGGAAGTTCTCATGGAGACTGGTTGCCTCCTAACCCTGTCATTCCCTCTTCCTTTGCCTGTCCTCTTGTTTCTTTTCCCTGTCCCACTCTCCCGGGAGAGGCAGTAAAAAAAGGAGGATCTCTGAATGAAGTCAGCAACAGGGCACTTTGCTCTGAAACACAACGGGAGCTGCTTAGGGACTACAACCAGTAACAACACAGCTTGATTACTTCTGATTTTTCCCAGTCCTGCATTGCAGATCACAAGAGTTGATCAGGGTTTGTTACAAAGATTCCTTTCTCAAAACCACTTCTCAAAGGTGGATCTCAGATCAAGGTCATCCCATTTCAGTGTGGATCAGCTTCATCTCTCCCCTTCCCCTGAGCTTCTGGGGTGTCCATGGTGCAGTTCTGGCTTTGAGCACCCCAGTTCCCACAGGTTGTGGCAGGAGGTGGGAGATGCCTCAACACACTCCTGTGTTTCAGTTTGAAATCATGCCAGGCTCTGTCTTCTCTCCTCCTTGCCTGGACTGCTCCCACCCAGCTCTCACTAAGCTGTGCAAGGGATTTAGGCTCCCTCTGCCACCGGCAGAGAGAAATGGGCACCTCCAGAAGGCAAACCTGCCCACCTAAGCCTGTGCTGAGGCTCCTGTGGGATTTCCATGAGGAATTCAGCACCTATCTGAGCATCACCAAATTTACAATGAAGGCTCACTGCACCTTAAACATCTGGAAATTATAGGTCTCAAGACAAATCAAGTGACTGCTCAGTCACAGGGCTTCCACCCAGCAGCCCCAGTGACTCTGGTGTAGCTTTAAATCACTTTCCTACAGCAGCAAGAATGAGAGATGAGAAGATTCCAGAGGTCTTCTTCCTTCCCCTCTTGAAAAAGGCTGCTCTTTCACATCCAATCCACTAAAAAAAAAAAAATAAATCACTGGATGGATGCTTACCAACACCAAAACTTTTCCACACATCTAAAAAGCAGATTAAGAGGCTGGAATGATGCCAAAGAGAGACCAGAGAGTTCTGCAGGAACTCTCTGCTTTCCCTCATTTATTGGAAGTTGTAGAGCCAAGAAGCCCTGAGGCTGTAAGGAAGCAGCTCTTGCCATCCCAGCCAGTGCCTGGTGTGAGATACTCCCCATCAAATACTGCAAGTAGTTGTTTCAGTGCCTCACAATAACTGCACAGGACACCCCCAGGACACCTCCGCTGTCAGTGTCACAGGAGGCTGCGTTTGCAGCTCACCCAGCATGAGGCCACGAGAGCCACGTGGGGAGCCGAGGTCACCACATCTTCAGGGAGCTGAGCAAAGTCACACAACTTGCTCATCCCACAGCTTGCCCTTACTAGAAAACAAAATTCACATTGAAATATCTACTCCTACAGTCGTGGTGGAATCACCTTCTGTCACAGGTGGCTGTCAGAATAGCCCAAATCTTTTTGTCTTGCAACCTGATTAGGAGCCATTTAAATATATGGTTGTGAAAGACCCAGCACCCACTGCCCTTCTGCACTGCCTGGTTTTGCCATCATGTGCTCACTAGCCAAGTACATCTAAATACACTCTGAATGCTTTCTAAATACATTCATGAAACCCAGTCCAGACCACCACGACAATCTGGTTTTGCAATGTGGTTCCTTTCGGACCATCAGGGGCTAAATATCATTGCATTACTCTAAAGAAATGTGTATCTCAGTGCTGGAGACTCCTCCCTTTGATGTACAGGGACATCACACCAACAGGGACAGGCCATTAATCCTTTGTAGGAACCACTCTCCACCTTTCTCAGCTCTACCATATCTGTTCCACAGGAGATTACATGGCAGGAAAAGGGACTGGCACATCTCCCTGTCACCATAATTTAAAGAACAATCTGTTCCTCAGGAACTAAGAAGCCAGTGAGCATTTGGACTACCTTAAAAAGGGTTATGCAGGGCTAAGGATTTGCTACTTAACTCCCAGAAGCCAAACACTAAATTTACATGCTTTTTATCCTTGTGATCACCATCCATGCCTGGCAGGCAAACCCTCTGCCCTGCTCACCCTGCCCTGCCAAAGGAACCACACAGTGTCTCACCCTGTCATCCCTTCCTTCTGCCACAATGCAAAAAATATATCCTTTGAGCTATGCCCATCTTCCCTTTAGTACAGGATTCGGGGCTTGCATTTTGGGCTATTCTTTTTTTAATACAGCAAACCATAGCAAGACTCATCTTGTTGAGATGTGTTGCAGAACCAAAAGGAGGTCACCCAGGGGATCAGCTTGTTTTTAATTTCTTTAATGTCAGTGTGGGGTGAATGTGATGGCTGGAATATGACACATTAAAACGAATGAAATCAGGTTGCTCCCACCAAGCTCTGACTAAGCAGCAGGAGAGAAGTTCGTGAGGCATCCCACCAGGAAGGTCCCCGGGTCCCTGGGGTGGACACGACCCCACAGCTCAGGGCGGCAGCACTGGAGGTCAGAGCCCAGCAGGTCCATGAAGCTCAGCACCTGTGGGAGATCAAACTGACCCCTGCGTCCCACTCAGCCTGGAGGTGGGAAGGAGGATCCAGGAGAGGTCCCTGTATGTCACTGGTGGATGGGCTGAGTTTGGTGGTATCATACCTGCCCACAACAACCCTGTCTGAGGGTGAGGGCTTGCCATGAACCTCCACTCCTCAGGGCTTGGGGATGGACAGTCAGACTGTCAGACCACATTTACCCTGAATTGTGGTGTAAGAGGTTATCTGGGAATGGATCTGTGTGAAATACCCATGCTTTCATCAGTTCTGAGGAGTGAAAGGAATCACAGAAGAGGCTACTTCTGCAAAGAGAAGGCGTGGAACTCCAGGGAAGCACCTCCTGCACTCTCGGTGCTGCCCCCGTGCCAGCCATGGCCATGGCAGCATGCAGGTAGTGCAGGCAGGACACTGGAGAGAGAGGTGGCTTGTCTGGGTGAAAAGGGAAGAACAAATGGCATAGGGATGGTACAAGGAAATTTTAATAGAATTATGCAGGCAGGAAATGTTCCTCATTATAAGTCCATGCACTTGCTTAATTAACTAAATGTATGGTGCACAGTATGTGGATGAAAAATGCACCCAAACTATTTTTAACACAGTTAAAGAGACGCATTAGGGTTGTAAATTCTAAGTAAAAAATGCAAGAATTATGTTGGTTCCTGAGCACACAGCTTTAAAAGTGCTTGGATCCAGGCTGTTTTCCTGCCACTGTTCCAAAAGCAGCTCCTTCTTCAGCTTGGGGACCAAACCTGAGCAGGTCACCCCAGGGATCAGCAAATGCATCCCCAGACACCTCAGACCACGGGGGTGCCCAGTGTGAGTACCTTGCCTGGGCTGGCACAGAACACAATGATCCCTCCTGAAATACGATGGCAGGACAAAAAATCACTTTCAAGTATTACAGCCCTTCCTGAGCACAGGACAGGTTACAGAAAGCAAGCCAAAACGATTAGAAGGAAAATAAAGTATTCAGAATAATAATAATAAAAAAAAAAACATTTCAGGAGCCAAATGCGCACCTGTACAGAGAACTATCTTGAGATCTAAGTGCTGCTGCACCCCTCAAAAAGCCTGACCTGCTCTTTAGACACAGCTCAACTTTTTAAGTTTCAGCTCAGCCTTGAACAGAATGAAGCCATGTGCTCCATTGTTAAGGATCTGTTAAAAAAAAAAATAGGGGGGAGGAAATAGAAAAGAAAGATGTTGAGAGAAATATTGGGAGAAGGTGAGATAAGGGAGGCTCAGACCTCTGGCAGCCAGAGACCACCTTTGACTACATTCAGAAATGGGACCCACCAGACTCAGCTGTCCATGGAGTTGTGCAAACTCTACATTATATATCCTATATTTCATACACACAGCTCCCAAGAGCAGGTCATCCAGTTGTGTCAGTGTAGGAAGAGCTATTAAGCACAAAAATGAATCATAACACAGAAATATAAAACCCTGCTTTTGCTCACAGAGGTAACAGTGCTTTTAGAGAGGCAACATCTGAGATGAGACCGGGGCTGGGGGAGTGAGAGATTCCCTGGTTTGAATTTTCCTGATTTCTTATGCATGAAACAGTGCGAAAGGGAATGATCGACAGCAGGAAGAGGTGGGGAATGAAATCAGATGGATTGGATCTAGGATGCAGCACTGGAAATAAATGCAACCTGCACAGGCATCTCAAGGCAGAGCATCAATGGCCTGGTGCAGAACCAGCCTGGGCCTCTGCAGACAGGAATTTGTCAGAGGTACTTACCCAGAGGCACCTCTCATATTTATTAAAACATCTTCATGCTGGGAGTCTCTATAGTTTTTGTCTTGGCTTTGGGTGCAGGGAGCTGCCTGAGCAGCCCCGGAGCAGCTCCACGCCTGGAAAGGCAGCTGGGTCTGTGAGCATCTCTACAAGCTAAAACACAGCTTTGCAGCATCACAAACTCACTCACACTGTAAATAAATCTTCATGCAAGAACAGCAGCAGGAGCAGAGAAATAGGGGTGTTGGTAATAGGGAGGGCTGACTGAGCACAGGACAGTGGCAGGACAGGGCACTCTCACCCACAGTCTTCTTCAGGACTCCCATCCCTGCAGGATGAGGGCTAAAGGTGCTTTTGTGCTCCAGGCACAAAATGGGGTTTGGGGCAGAAGGAGACCCCAATAGTACACGTAGGGCCCTGCACTGGCCATCAGGACATGGGAATGGCTCCAGCTCTTCTGTACAAACTTTGTGACCTTGAGGCAGTCTTGTCATCCTCCCACATCTTTCAATAAGCTCTTTATCTGTCCTGTCTGTCTGCATTACTGCCTTCCAGTTACAAACCCCATTCCAACACTCACAGACCTGGCACAGGCCATGCCAGGCTCACCTGGGCAGCAAGGGGGGACAACTGATGCATGAGCTTATCCTGGAAACTTTGTGTGAAGTTTCCCATATCCTTCAGCTCTTCAAATCCTGTAACAGCAAACTGCCAAGGCCAAACCTATCATGTGTATAGGACAGAAAACTGGAGTCCATAGAACTTCCCAATACACTGTAAAAACATGATATCACCAACACTTCACAGACATTGGTGCAGTTACCCCTTCAGCCCTGAATTCAGCCTCCATGTCCCAGCAGGTGCATGAGGGCTGGGGGCAGAGGCTGTTTTTGCATGGCTCCCTGTGGTGTCACAGCAGATACAAGTGGAGTCACAAACCCAGAACAAATGCAGCAGCTCAGGCTAGGGGGATGCAGCTATGTGGTAAGAGCCAAGGGGCACTAGGAACAGCCTGGCACTGGGAGCAGGGCAGTTTGGGGTGCCCCTGGGAGCATTCCTGGCTGCCCAAGCAAATGCCACCACAGAGAGCCAAACAGGTCAGAAGTTAAGACAGAGCAGCTGAAGAAGCCAAAGATGTTTGTAAAGCCCTCACAGACAAGCTGCCCTTGCTGTTTGTCATTTGGCTTTCAGCCCCTTCCATCTCTGTCACTGTCGCCCCAGTGTCCCCCAGCTGGGCTCTCACCTGTGTTTAGCAGCACACAGTGCACATTGCACACAACATCCTCACCCTCAGTGCCCACACACACAATAACCCAGCTCCCAGCATGAACACTTGGTCCCTCCACGTGGTTCTGGAAGATTTTGTGACACAAACCACCCACAACTCCAGAGGATGGATGGGAGCCTGAAGGGTGCTCAGGATGCCCAGTGCTGGACTTAGCTGCTGCTGGGCTCCACAGATGCTCTCTCTCCTCCTCTCCCATTTCCCTGGGGGGATGAGCTTCCCCAAGGACCCCAACTCGCTGCAGTGCTTGGCAAAGCCCCCCCTTTCACCCAGCCAGGATCTCCCCTCTCCGACTGGTCCCACCAACACCTCCAAGGAAGGCCTCAATGTACAAAATGGCTGAGGAGCAGAAAGCACATCCCAAGTCCCTGTCTTACACCAGCATAACAGCAAAAGGATGGAGGGGGAGGAAAAACAGAAAAGGCCCCCAAAATCCTTTTGCTGCAGCTGACAGAGGCCCTGGCCATGAGGAAAAACACAAAAACGAAACAAAAACCCCATTGGCACCAAGGGTAGGAGCACCTCAGCCTGAGCCCAGGCCTGCAGAAGAGCCCAGTGGGACTGTGGAAAGTCCCAGAGGGAAGGGAGTTACAGTAACACCGAGATTTGTCTTGACCCTCCCTTTGCAATCCTGGGAACAACGGGAAGTCATCTGCTCTCCTATGCAGCAATGCTTCAGAGATTCAGGGAATCCTTCTGCCAAACGAGGGCCAGCTGAGCCATTTCTGCCCAAAACCCGGGTACCAGGGGGAGATATGCACCCAGGGATGCTCCTTTGTTTACCGTTCAGCTGTACAGGCAGGGAGCCCCAGACACTGATTAGCATTTCTTTCTAGACACATCTCCCATTCAGACGCTTTCCACGGGGGACAAGAAATACCTCCAGAACCTTGAGCAGAGCCCCAGAATCAACCGCGGCCCCAAACCGACTGCGGCCACCCAGCAGGCAAAGATGGGGCCGGGAAGGGAAGGATGCTGGGGGGTGGGGGGGAGGAGAGACGGTGCCTGAGCAGAGCTTTTTGTTCCTCTGCTCACAGCATTGCTATGGTGATTTCAAGCGAGACGGAGGAACAGTCGCTACCCATCACTCCCGCTGCTCCAGCCCCCTGCACCGACCGCCTGAGCAGCCCCTTCCCCCGCAAGCAGGAGTGGGCAGCTGGAGGCAGGGGCTCGGTGCATGGCACCTCTCCTGGGAGCCACCCCGCAGCTCTGCAGGGGCAGCTTCTTTCCCCCCCCCC
>VZTR01012658.1:374028-402141 GCA_013400775.1 Chaetops frenatus
GCCATCACCGCCCCGTCCCCGGGCACCGCCTGAGCTGGGGAGAGGGATGCGGGATGCGGGATGCAGCGACAGCCCGGCCGGGCGGCCCGACTGCTCTCGGAGAGGATGGGGGGGAGCGGCTCAGCCTCCGCCCCCCGCAGCATCCCCCGGGGCTCCCCTACCAGCCCTGGCACCCGGCATCCCTTCCCCGCATCCGCTCTGCAGCTGGAGCATCCTTCCTCTCCGGCGCATTTGGGGGGCTGACGGGGTGGAGGAGGGCACCCCGAACCGGAGGGGTCTCTGCCGTCAGGTGTGCCCCCCACCCTTTTACTCACACGTATGCGTGGTAAATGAAAGCCCATCCCCGCGGTCTCTCCAGCACATTGTAGAGGAAATTCTGAAGCTTGCGGTAAAAAGCATTCCTTTTGGGGGGCTTCCCGCTGCCCGAGACCCCGGCGCGGGGCTTGCTGAGGATGCTGCCCCGCTTGGAGCTCTCGGAACCGGCGATGAGGAGCGCTCCGTCCCGGCTGGAGTCCGGGGCTCCCGGGTCCAGCCCCACGAAGCCCACCTTGAGCTTCTTCTCCGCGGCGGGCCCCGGGTAGACGCCTCCGTTGCGGGATTTCTGCACCATGGTGGCGGCGGGGGGCAGCGGGGCCGGGAGCGGCGNCGCAGGAGCCGCTGCAATCGGCTCCGCCAGCGCCGCCCCGCCGCCGCCCGCCCCCTTAACCCTTGGCATCCCTCGCCGGCAGCAGCCTCCGGCCCTTCCCGCATTCCCAAAAATCCGGGTTTGCCATTCCTCACCCCGCAAAATTGTTAAAAAGCGGCTCCGACCGTGCCCCTCAAGAAAATCAGAATCTGGCATTGTTGCCCCGAATGTAGGTGCCCCCTAAAGCAGGATCTGACAACCCGCTCAGATTAAGATACAGCATCTCCCCCCTGCTCCCAACCCAGGGCCCGCTCCCAAAACCAGGCTCTGCCCTTCCCCCCCACCCCGAATCCCCTCGGAGGGGGCTCCTTCTGCACCCCCCGGGAAGGGCAGGGCAGCAACACCCTGCGATGGGATCCCCACGGTCCCACAGGCAGCGGGTGCAGACATTGGTGCAGCTTCACAGAAAGAACCCAATCCATGCCCCACCTCCACGAGCCCACTCGGCAACACACCTGCTCAACCTCTCCACAAATCCCACTGTGCAAAGTCATTCCCTTTCTCCAGGCTTCCCCAAGGTCCAGTCTACCATCTTTGAAGCCCAAATTCAGCTTTTGTGCTGAAACCCCACCACGATGCGGTCACCAAGCTGTTCAGAAGCCAAGCTTCCAGCACAGAAAGTCCATCTCCAGATGTGCTGACCCAAATCAGCTCTTTAACACCCCACTCCTTGTAGTCCAATAGCACCATTTTCTCCCATAGACCATTGCTGGCTTCTGTCCCAAGGAAGATTTCCTCCTGACACACCTTCACAGGAGTCAGGAGAAGACAGGCAGTCTGCAGAAGATCAGACAGAGGTGCCTGCCCCACATAATTATCCTCCATGGAAAGGGTTCTTTGCATGGGAGTGCAATGGGAAGACCTGCAATTAAATAAAATCAAGCCCAAGATCACCAACTCCTTCCCAGTGACATTTCTATGCCTTAAAACCCATAAAAATCACAGGTGATCTGTGAGCTGCACACTTCTGCATGTTCTTTGTAAGTAAAACAAGGCTTTAGGACAAAACCTTTTATATGTAAATTAAATTGCAAGCTCAGCTAAGCTGCTCCTTTCATCACAAATACCTCGACACAATCTTAGGGAAGGAGCAAAATGGTGGCCCTGAGTTTTATGGCTGCAGGAGCCACCCAGGTCTGTGTTTCATTGGAAAACCAATCCTGCCAGTCTGTATGGTTGCCAGCTGTTCCTGAAATTCATATTTAAATGAGAAAATCAACATAACCTTTCAGAGTGCTCTTCTCAAGTCCTGGCTTTTTGGTCCTCTCCTAATTCCTCAGGAGGATCCCAGTGAGAATTTAGGGATAAGCAGAGCACTGAGATTAAAGCTGCTGCCTCTCACTCCCCAAACCCTGTCATGCACATTGAGAGAAGAGCAAGCATGGAGCAGCCCTACATTTTTTATGAACAGAACATTTCCTCTGACCCATATTCTCTCCAACACATGGCTGAAAGAGGAGCCATCTCTGCAAGGCAGGCAGGAAACTAAAGCTGGGTTAAATACTGGAAAAACAGATCTGCAAGTATGTCAGGGAATAAATTGCTCAATTCAATGAGGGGCCATTCTATTCATTATTTGTGAACACTTGTAAGATCATTAGTGTTCTTTAATAGGGTGGCCAATTACAAATGTGCCTGGCACTAATGTACAAAGTGCATTATTATAGATCCAGTGACGCAGTCCCAAAGCAGGAAATATCCCCCTCCACAAAAAGGCCAACAACAAACAAAGGAAGCAATTTTCAATTAACAAATTCAAGATTACAAATAGTCTGTGAGCCCTAAAGCAGACTCTAAATTCAACACACTCTTCTCCCTAATTAGTTGGTCATTTGCAGTGTCACACTGCAGCGCAGCTTTGGGTATCCTGCATCTCTGAGATCACCAGAAATTGGGAGTGGGAAAGGTAAGGAGTGGGATCTCACCCTTTCCAAGGCATGAGTGGGCTGAGGAAAGGCACGGTGTGGTTGTAGGAACTCTCAGGGATTGTTGCTTCACTCGGGAGACAGGCAAAACCTCAAAGACAAGCAAGGACTTGAGAGCAAGTGTCATCAAGGATTGCCTCCTTCTGTGATCAGAGGGGTCTTTGGGAGGTGGAAAAGGCCTGAAATTGTGGGTGAAGGCCTGTTCTAGCCTCATCCCTTCTTCCTTTTCGCTTTGGACTCTTAGGGTATCTCTAACTCTATTTTAATGATATTCCATGGGTTGGCACTGCCAGTTGTAGTTGAGTGCTCAGAAGCACATGGCTTTCCCCTTTCCACCCCCACCTCCCACCCCACAAGCTCCCAGGAGCTGTCCCTTGGTCCAGTCTCCAGTGCCTGGCCAGTTGCAGCCCTGGGAGGAGCAGCAGTCTCTAGAACAACTGGGACACAGATACTGAGCTGTGATGTCCTGCATGGAGCTGCAGCAGGTAATTTCAGAGATGAAGTCACTTGTGTGCCACTTCTGCTGGGTGGCAGAAGACAAGACACAGCCATTAACACTGGGAATTAATGAGGTATATAAAAGCAGCAGTGGGAAGGTGCTTTTATCTGATCCAAGGACATTATGTCTCCATAAACAAACAGAATTACTGAGTCAGTCTTTTGCTTTCAACACTGGTGAAGGCTTTGAAACACAAACACCATGGCAGACAGCTGAGACCCTGAAGGTAGGATGACATCCATCAATCCATGTTAAGATACAGAAAGTCCATGCTCTGTCCCCTGGCGATTTTTGAGATGTAGTAAGAAATGACTAGTGTGAAATATGTAGAATGACTCCAGAGATAAATTTCTGCTTGAAACTCTGAACGAGAGCCCTTTCTCCATCCCCACCCAGCTGGTGGTTTGTGTGAACTGTGCTACCCATAGCCTGGGTTTTGTCACTCACAGCTCTCTCCCAGAGCTATTTTCAAACCCTAAAGCAGATGGCTTTACCTCCCCTTGTACAGGATGCTGCAACATCCCAGCAACACTAACCTGCCAAGGGAAAAGGCATGAACAGCTCAGTCTCTCTGCACCCTGTGTCTACCCATCTCTCTCTGCTGCAGCTCCCCCTCACCTCTCACCACCCCATCCTCTTCTCTGAGCTCTACCAAGAGCCCCTGTCTATTGATTATTCACGTCTCTTTCCTGATTGACTCTTCCCAACACATGCCAAACCATTTTTGGCTTTGAAACCAGCAGCCCTGACCCAAGAGAGGTTGATTCATACAAGGAACTCAACCTGGAAGGAGGTGCTTCCCCAGCATAAGGTGGAGCCCTCAGGGAAAAAAACCTAGGAAAGGTAATTCATGTGCACAAATGGAGAAATCTACACCTTCACAAAGCAGAAGGGTGAGTGTGACATTTCTGGCTAGAATAGAAGGCAATGCTCAGCCAAAGCTTCCACAATTGGGGTGGGGAGATATGGGCACAGCTGCAAAGGACTTGCAGAGTGGTGAGGACACTGGTGCAGAAGGACCATCCCGAGAGCAAGGGGGTTCAAACTGGGCAGAGAGCAAAGGCTGCTCTTGGCAATCAGTCCCAAACACAGTATCAGCACTGACTTTTTTAACTTTTTGTTTTTAATCACCTGAAATGAAGATGCGCCAGATGATTTTCCAGTTCCAATCAGTTCTGACAGTCATCAGTTTCAATGCTAATTTAATTTCTATCAATTTTCATCAAAATTAGAAGCCTTGATAGACAGAGGCTCCCTAATGGCTCCTTCTTCCCCCTGTAAAGTGGATTTAAAAATGTATCCTCATCTTTACCAGGCACAGGAAAAGGTGCCCATGAGGAGACCACACCTCCCAGCCACTAAAAATCTTCAATCAGAATTTGCAAGTAACACGCTGATAAGAAGCCAGGCTCCCTTCATCCTGCTGCTGACAGAGCTGCTTATTTTATATTACATATTTATTGGATGCAAAATTTCTGTGCCACCATCCATCTTCCTGCCCAGTTCTTAGACAGCGCCGACCTCATTGGAGGTTGCTCCAGAAAAACCGAGGACAAATCCTGCTGTATGAGATCAGCTTGAGCTGCAGCTGGAAGTGTCTGACTGTATGAACATGAAATCTCCCCAAGTTACACTGAACTGACTTGGGAGACACACACGCTGCATTCTTAACTAGAAATTTATATTCCTCCTTTTAAGGGTCATTAAATTGCTGAGGTCTAAATATTAATTTGTGCTGTGGAGGTCTGACTCCAGGGGAAACTGGTTTCTAGGAAGAACAGCTGCTTGACTGGGCAAGTAGAAGGAGAAACAAGTGGAAAAAAAATCAAAATTAAGGTGAATTCTCTTGAGTTAAATTGCGTTGCTCTCAGAGCACCCACAAAGCTGAAAATAAGTTACAGAGAGACCAGCACCCAGCCCACTTCCCTGTCACCCTTAGACTGCTCTGCTTCTGTCCCACTCAACCCCCACAGACCCTTCTCCTGGCAAATTCCCCACTGGCCAGGTCTCCTTCCCCATCTCTACTCTCCATGCTTCCATCACTGCCCTCCAGCTCCTTCTCCTGCCCTCCCCTCTTTTGGGACCCTGTGTAATTCCCTTTCTTCATTTATACTGTTACCTTGAAGGTATTTTTAGCCCGTGACCACAGTTGCCCCTGAGCCTTCCTTTTCCCAGACTCAGTAAATTTAGCTCTCTTAGTCATTCCTCTCCCAGTGCTCACATTGTTCCTCCTGACCTTCTTGGGTTTTCACCTCCTCCTGCACCCACAGGGACCAAAGCCACACCATCAAATTGCTGTCGCCTCAGTGCTCTCTGTCCTCAGGGACAAATCCCCCAGGGCAAGGCTGTTCAGGACCTCTTCCCACACCCTGATGGCCACCACAAGCTCCTTGGGGATGACCACTCAGAGATGGAGAAGCCTTCCCACTAAGAGCCCCCTTCCAGTGTGTCCAAACCAGTGCTGTGCTCGGCACAATGCACAACCTACAGCAACAAAACTAAACTTGCTCTCACCTGGGAGCTCTTCCAGCCTTGCCTGCTTACAGGAGCTTGGAATCCAGCTCAGGACTGGCTCTGCTCTCAATAAAGCACCTCCCAGAACCATAACTGAATCCTGGCTGGGAACCAGTCCCACAAAGCCCAATAGGTGCTTTGTTCCCATTCAAGCACCTGCCTCCCACCGACTTCAAAGCTGAATCGAAACCTGCATGAATATTTAGGGACTGGAGGTTGTCATCTGAAAGAAGCAAGCCCATACTGAAATAGCTGATTCTAACACATCATCCCTGCAAGGAGGGGCACATCAGATTGCTCTGTGCTCTACCCTGCCATGGAAGGGAAACCAGCTCCAAGTGGTCCCAGGTGTCCTGGGTTGGGAGGGGCCTTCTAGAGCCCAACCTTGGTAGGTGCTGGGGGCATAAAAGGGGGTTTGGTGTGAAGGGCAGGAGATGCTGGGGCTGGATGTGAGGGGGATTCCAGCTCTGCTGGGGTTACAGCACTGGGGGAGTTGTGCTGGATCACAGGGGGTCTCTGAAGGAGATAATCCCAACTGAGCTTGTCCCAGGGATGGGGTATTCCTTGGGGAAGAGCAGGGAAAAGGGGTACAAGGCATTGGCTGGGAGGCTTCCTGCCAGCAGGAGGGGAGAAGCATGAGGAAATGCAAAACCTCTAAACTTTCATGAAGAAAAAATTATCTTCTTTTGTTGATGCAAAAGATTTTCTTTTTTTTCCCCCATGTTTTTGTTTCTTGCTGAAGTGTCAAAATCTACAGATTTGGCAAGTAAGAAAACCAAACCAAATTACAAAAATATTGAACACCTTTAAAGTTAATTATTTTACCTCTTCATTATTGAGACACATTTTTAAAAATCCTTCCACATTTCCCTTTCCATTTTTTTCCATGTAATTTTTTTCCATTCCAAAAATGGAAAAAAAAATAATTCTTAAAGAAAGAATACTAGATTTTGATTTTAGTTAGGAAGGTTGCTTTTGATCCATGTTTCAGGTTAAAAAGTGGAAGTATTCTGTTGGGAAGCTGCCAGGCAAACATGGCTCTCTCCATGCTCCTGCCTCTGTCACAGCATACCATGTGTCATCTGCAAAGAAAAACTCTTGAAGTAACTAAATTCGGTGTTTCCCTGCACCGTGGGCTTTTGCTGCAGGCTTTCTTCAGTCTTTCAGCCTGGACACCTGGGAAATCAAAAGAACATGAAAGGGCAAGGGTTTATGATTTATTTATCTTTAACCTGAGGTCTTAAGGAAAGTTGGTGGATGTCCATCTGCATCTCTCTTCCCTCCCTTAATAACTGCAGAGCTTTTGGGCAATTTTTATCTCTTTTATAAAAGATGGGGATGTTTCAGATTGCTTTGAGTGAGAATATGTGATGAGAGAGAGGACAGAAATCTCCTCACTGCAGGAAATGGTGATGCATGGACACGATAATAATGGACATCTGAGAACTCACAGGACATTATTCAAAACATAAATCCGTGGGAAAATGGACACCCCTGGTTCTACTGATCATTAAATTCCCTCTTTGTGGGCTCATTTTGGATCCTGTGTGGGAAGCACCTGCTAAACATCTCGAGATCTGAGTGTTGGACAAGGATCAAGCATGTTGGGCACGTTCCCCCAGGCAAAAATGCAGGTGCTGTGCCTGCAGGGTGACATTTCCTCACTCCCAGCCTGATTTTCATGCAGCCTCTATTTTGTTCTCAAAACTTTGTCTTGCTCACGCTGCTCCAAAGGCTGTTCCTGTCCTCTGGGCATCCAAACATGCCCTCTAGACCTCTCATTCAGCATCTCTGTACGCTCACCTGAGTGTGTGGGCAGAGCAGGGGAGGCAGCAGGGAAATGGAGCCCTGTTTGTAGCCTGGCTGATGCCTTGATTTTAACTTCCATATTTTCCAAATCCTGTAGTGCTTAGTGTGTAACTCTGAAGTGCCTTGTAGCCTGTAAGCTGCTGTTCTCTCATGTTAAGATTGACATAAAAAAGCCTCTCCAGGCCTGCTCTCCAAGGACACCCAGACTGTCCTGGGCCCAAAATGTGTAAACCAACATCTTGAGAAGGTGGGGGTAAGCTTGGGGAAATTACATCATTAGCTAAAGTTTTAATTGGCAAAATCATGCTGATATGCAAAAGGACCAAAACCTATAAAGCTGCGAAGAACTTGTGATTCGGGATCCATCTTGGGGAGTCCATCTTAGTTGGGGTCCATTCTGAGAGCAGCCTCTGGCTCCCCAGGGTGTACCTTTGAAGACCTTTCAAATAGATATCCACCTTTATTTCCTCACTCCTATCTAGTCTCTGTTTCTAGGGAGCCATTTCAGGCATCATGGCAGGGGCTGTCAGCTGGGCACAGCTCAGCTGCCCGGGCCACCCCGCGAGAGGGACTTCAGCCCCACCTGGAGATGTGCTCAGCCTCGGCCACCGCTCCCTGTCCCCGCTCTCGGCACATTCCCCGAGGAGATTTGTGGGCCGGGAGGACACCAGAGCTATTGACCTGCGGCAGCGCTTCCCTCCCAGCCGTGGCTCCAATGGGAACCACCCGGAGCATCCACGGGGCAGCTGCGGCCCCATCAATCACAGCCACCTCCGGCCTGGCACCTGCCACCACCCTCGCCTGTCACCGCAGTCCTTCTGGGGGATGCCGGGGAAGAATTCCCGCTGTGTCCTTGGACCTGGAGCGCGGTAGAGAGAATCTTCTCATCCCGCTGATCTGTGAGAGGTGGCAGGGCTGGCACAGACACTCCTGTGTCCCCTGCACTCCCTCCCCGCACCAAAACCTGCAGCCTGTACGAAGTAACTGCTGCCACACCCATCACATCCCCACAACCGATATTTGGGGATTCTCCTGCTCTCTTTCCCCTAATTCTATCCCATCCCAAAGCCTGGCTGCTTCCAGACTCATCCCTCTGAGTGCTTGGCTGTGGCTGGCCGGGACTGCAGAGAGCATTTAGCAGATACAAGGCATGAGAACAGTGCCAGACACGGGGTGGTTCCAAATCATTTAGACTAAGCAAAACCAGGCCATCCTAAATTTGTAGGCAGCAAAGGACTGTTTGTGAGCAGAGCTGAAATGAGTTACTTGAAGATGCTGCAGTACCTCTACATAAAACATCAGAGCAGTGGCCAAATGGTACCTGAGGCTGAAGGGAGGGTCTGGCCCAGAGCTGCACCCTGGGCTGTGCTGCAGCTCCAGTTTCCCTTCAGCTCAGCAATAACTCTGCACAGGGTAAAGCACTGGCCAAGAGGAGGATGGGATGTGGTGCATTGCCCTGGCCAGAGCTGCTGCTTTGTGTTCCCCTGACTGCAGATAAACCTGAAAATATGGATCTCAAATTGGGAGAATGCAGAGGGAGGTGATTAAAGGAAATGAGTAAAAACCTCCCAGGTTTGGCCTCAGGCATGTTGCAAAATGCTGGAGGAGGAGATGGTTTTCCACCTTCCTTCCTGAATTTATACCTCTGGGGCAGGATTTGGCCAAGGACTGATGGACTCTGTGAAGGGGGTCTGATGGAAGCAGGATGGAGACATGAGACCCACCCAGACGTGGGATGTTCTCTGCCCTGATCAGCCTTTTACCCCAGTTTCTGGTCTGGCCCATCCTCTGTTTCCCAAGAAGGTTTAGTCTGAGGGGTTTGTGTCCAGCCCCAAGGACACAAACCCCAGAAAGAATTTGTCAGCCCTGCTGGACCAGGCACTGCTGTGGGGATGGCCCCAGCCCCATCTGCTCAGACCTGGGTGCCCAACATCTTGCAGATCTGCTCAGGAAAGAGGCCAAACCCAGACATTTGGGCTGGGGAGCAGAGCAGAGGTGATTTACACCAATGCTGGATGGAGAGCTGCCCACTGGCAGAGCAGCTTTGCACGGGAAATGTGCTGTGCAACTGCCCAAGGACAAGAGAAGTATCTGCTGGGACACAAAGAAGGACATTGTTCAGTGATGAAGTCACTTTCTGAGGTCGTGTAGTCACTTTGTGCCGCACGTGCATCATTCCCACCTCTACCACAGATGATTCAGCATCTTCATCAGCAGCAGTGATGGCAGGACCCCCTTGGGTGATGTCCTCTGGGAATTCTGGGCTGAAGGACACCTTGGCCTCCCTGGAAGTCAGTGGTATTGGCTTCCAACACAGCAGGAATGGAACGGGAGGTCAGGAGATCTTCATTTGCTTTTCTCCCTTAGTGGGGTGTGTTTTCAAATGATGTTGAAATGCTCCAGATGTCACCAAGACATTTGAGTCAACATGAGACAGGCAGGATCTGGGTGGGGTTAAGGTTCAGCAAAATCTGGTGGCAGATGACAGAGCCATGGGAGAAGAGCTGCCCTGACTGGAGAGGTTTCCTGTGTGCCAGTGACATGTGGCCTGTACTGGGTCCCTGCAGGGACCTGCCCAGGCTGACAAGGGGTTATGGCTGATTCTTTAACTCCTCTCCAAGTGCACAATGGCAGCAGGAGGTTCAAATTCCCCCAGCTCAGCATCTGCAGCCTGGATTCCACTTGCAATCTTGCAAAAGCCTTATAAATTTTTTAGAGCAACCCCAAGTGCCTGCTGAGTCGGCCAATCAGCTCTGGTGGATTAAGAAAACTTACCTTAAATTATTAACAGCACACAGTCAGACATGAGGGTAGAGGTGGGAAAGGAGAAGTACTCATTCCTCATTCCAGTGAATGCCACAAGAGCAGCCAGCACCAGGCTGGTCTTGGCAGAGGTGTCCACTCACACCTAAAGGATGGTCCCATTCCTGGGATCTTCCCTTCTCCACCAGGAATCCCCACCAAGGCATCAGTGCCATGCTGTGCACAGGGTGTACTGCATGTGGAGATGATGTCCCTTTTGGAAACTGGGTGCTGGTTCACATCCAGCCCCCCCCACAGCTCCCTCTTCCCTCCTCTTCCATGTCCATTGGGTTCTCTTGTAGAGCCGATCCCCAGCTGTACAGCAGAGCCAGCCCTGATGTTTTTTGACTTTCCTACAACCTCGAGTAATTTTCCCTCCACCAGCTTTAAATTTCAGGAAATAAAATCACGTTGGCAAACTCTGGTCCCCAAAGAAATGACAATAAGCACTTTGCATGTCCCTAGGCTATTCCTTTTGCTTTGGACGTGCTGCTGCCAGGATCAGGGACTGGGTCTGGATTTCCTCCGCCTGGCAGCTGTTCCAGGAGGACTTTTTCCCTCTTTCCACGAGATGGCACCGATGAGGCCGCTGCGGGAAGCAGCCACCGCCACGCCTTCAGGGAAAACCGGGATGGAAAATTACTCTAAACCAATAAAAGTTGCCATGAAAAAATGCCCATGAGCTCTGCGTTTTGGGGTCGCAGATGGCCATGGCAGGGAGGAATTGGAGGAGAATTCGGTGTTTTAAAATCCATTTCACCATCACAGCTCCATATATCACCTGCCGTGGGTCACACACACCCACCTGCTCTGACACCAAGCTGATTATTCCAAAACCAACTTGAGCTCACGGCAAAGTTTGACGGAATTCATCTGTGGTCCAGTTCAGGGGGATGTTGGGTTGTTTATCATTTTGCTAGGACCCCAAAATGGATCATGTCAAACTAAGGACACCATTGCTTGTGTGCCTGAAAACCCTGTGGGGCCAGCAGTGATTTGCTCGTGGTGGGTTGTTGATCCAATCCCAAAGCACAGATCCACAATGGATTCAAACCCAAGGTTTGGCTGAAGGCAGGTTGTGGCTTCATTGATACTATGTTGAGATGCCCAGAAATTCAGCGTATTTTTGTTTTCGAAACCTCATGCTTTGAAATGGATCTAAATCACAATATTTCTGTTAATTCTGTCTCGCTGAAGATCCTGACCCACACCCCCCAGAATGAGTGAAGCTGCTGCTGCTGCTGCTGAGGTCTCACTTCAGGCACTGTCTCTTCTTTCTGCTCCTGCAGATCACCTGGGGTGCCAACCCACCTTGAAATGAGGCTGAAAATTTGGCCCTGCTCTGAGCCATGAGCAAGTCCGAGTTAAATCCTCTGGGGTGTATATTTTTGCTGCTCTGCAGTTCCCTCATTAATTACCTCACCACTTGTGCAGCGCTCCCAGAGTATCTTTCACAGCTCCCCTGGCATATTTCTATGGAAACGTACCTGTAGTTTTGTCAAGCTTGTTTTTGCTTTTAAAATAGTGGGAGGGGTGCAGACTTTGTGCCTGCCGTTCTCTACCCCCCACCTGACTCCAGGGTTGTCCCCACTCCTGCTGTGCCAGGGGCTGGCTTCCATGGGGCACCAGGGAGCTGGAGGTTCCTGAACAGCGTGGGAGGAATATTCCCACAGGAGTTCCCATTGCTGCTGCTTTTAAGGATGCAGGAAAATCATGCACATGAGGGTGTTCTCCAGCTTGGAAATACCCAGGAAGAGGCACAAGCTGTCTCAGGAAAAACATGCCTTGGGAGCTGGGAAGTGCAGGAGGAGCTGGAAGATGAGATTAAACTATCAGTGGAAAAACAGCCTTCTCCTGTGGCTGTGCTGTGCCTCAGGGATCCCCAGATCCCCTTCCATTCTGTGGCATGCCAAGGACATGGCGCTTCAGAGAGCCCAGATACTGCAAAGACCCTGGACATCAAATTGATTTCTGTGGATGAAGCTGGTGGATGTGGGGTGTGTGGAGAGGGGTGAGGAGCCTTGGGGCCCTGTGCACAGTTTTAGGGATCTTGGCCCAGGGAGCCAGTCTGTGTCTGTCAGCTGCCAGACCAGGACATAGGATGGGGAAAGTGTTGAGGGAACAGGCAAGGTGAGTTCATGCAGAGCCCTCTGTAATTCAGCTTGATGTCAGCTCCTTGAGGCTCTGTCTGGGGACACTCAGCACTGCAGAGCATCAAATGTTAATTAGGATCATTAAGGGCTTTGTGACACAAACAGTAATGGTGATACTTGTGCTTCTGGAGCTCTCCTGGGAAGGGTCTCACATGATGCTGCCCTTCACAGAGACCACGTAGGGCTGTTCCCAGCACTGCCTCCTCCTGAAGGCCGAGTCATGGGCACAGACAAGCTCAGGGTGCCCCAGCACACTGCTAATGCCTCCTTCAGGGAGGAAATGTCACTTGGAAACATCCCTGGAATGCTGTAGTGGAAGCACAACTCTCACACCACCTCCCTCCTTCTCCCTGCCCCATTGTTCCACCTACTGCTCCTGCCCACACTCCCACTCTTTCCCCCTCACAGCTCCTGCTGTTGCTTTTTGGTCAATCCCAACCACTCAGCAAACACAACCCTTTGGACTGGGACAGCTGCACTGGGCAGAGTTGGGAGAGGTGCACAGTTCACCTGGAGCTGCAAGTCTGTGGTTGGAGTCAAGACACTGACCTAGGTGAAGACCATGAGTTTTGTGGCTTCTTGTGAAACCTGAGTCATGTCTGGGCTTCAGTCAGGAAGAAATATTCTTGTTGTGTTGTTTGGAAAGGGCTGGGGGATCCACTGTGTGTGAGGCAGAGCAGCACGTGGGGAGAGAAGGCAGTCTCAGTCACTGCTCCCAAAATTATGGGGTCTGACAAAGACCCAAAGCGATGCTGCTCACCTTTCCAGGAGGCATGCGGTGCCCTATTTTCCACTCTTTCAGTGGCATAAATGTAGGACGAGGTCAATTTAAGACTATTTTTCATGAAAAAAATATAATAAAGGCCCTGGAAAATTATTTTAGTGGCTTGAACTGGTTAAGGAGACTCTCAAAACTGCTTTGAGAGCTGTCACTGCTTCAGGCTGGGAGAATCACCTGGGTCACAGGGTGCACACTGGGGAAGGGCTGAGTGCTGGCTGACAATCTGATTATGGGCTCCCAACTGTCCCCCTTCCTCCTTATTTCCATCCCAGGCCCTCCTGTGCCCATCCCCACCATCTACTCTAAGTGGGACTACACAACCCCCAGCCATCTCAGCCCTCTCAATGGCAGATGCACACACACACCGCTCCACACTTTTTGGGTTGGTTAGTTTGGTTTTTTTGGGGGGAGGAGGGAGTTTGTCTGGGGGTTTTTTTGTTGTTTTTTTTTTTTTTCCCCACTGTGGATGTTGTACCAGTTTTATTGGTAAAATTAACATGAAGCCTCACAAACGCTGGAACATGCTTTTCCTTTTAAAGAATTTCCACTGGACCTTAATGGTGAGCATCCAGTCGTTGACATATAAACTCTTACAAGCTGATGTGCACACGTGTGCCCAGGGGAGACGGCGGCAGCGTCCTGGTGTCAGGGATGGTTTCTGCGCAATGCACTGCGAGCCCACGATTCATTTGCCAGCCTTCTGGGCCTTCTGGGCAGACTTGGTGACTTTCCCAGCCCCACCACTCTTCTTCTCCACGTTCTTGATGACGCCCACAGCCACGGTCTGCCGCATGTCACGGACAGCGAAGCGGCCTGAGGAGTGGACAGAGGGGGAATGGGAGTGAAACACTGAGGCTGAGTTCTTCTGGGAGGGTGCTGGTGGGATCTACACCCCCACTCATGGTGCCACATGTTATCCCTGCCCTTGGAGCAGGTTCCTGCAGGGACAAGCCCTGAGCTATCAGCCCTTGCCAGTCCTGATGCTCTCCCCTATTAAAATTACTATTTTTTGAACTTAAACCTCATCTCTTCTCTGCAAGCTCCTGGTGCTGATAAAGCTCCCAGATGTGCAACATCAACCAGGTCTAGTGGAAGGTGTCCCTGCCCATGGCAGGGGGTGGAACAAGATGATCTTTAATGTCCCTTCCAATCCAAACCATTCTAGATCTCAAACATGCCACCTCCCTGCATTAAAAGGTGGCCTGTGCTGAGCAAGCTTCCCTCTTTCTTCTCCAGTTGTTTGAGGGCAGAGAGGGGGAAACAGGAAAATGTTTCTGTGTTCAGAAACTATCAGGGTTTAGTAACCCTGAAGGAAAGGTCTTGTTGCTGCCAGAGGGAAAACACAGCCTTTGGCAACCCAGCTGGGCAGAGAGCCCTCCCCACCCCACCAGCACATGGGGGAGCAACGAAACATCCTCAGCTCCCTCCCCATTTAACTGGGAGAAGCTCAGCATGTCTGGTGTGAGCTCTGCACCCACAGAGCCCTCATGTTCCTCCTCAGGAGACCTCCAAAGAGCTGTGCCCTTACCAAGGGGTGGGTACTGGGAGAAGCTCTCCACACACATGGGCTTGCCAGGGATCATCTCCACGATGGCTGCATCACCCGACTTCAGGGACTTGGGGTTGTCCTCCAGTTTCTTGCCGGAGCGCCGGTCGATCTTCTCCTTCAGCTCGGCGAACTTGCAGGCAATGTGTGCGGTGTGGCAGTCGATGACAGGCGAGTAGCCAGCGCTGATCTGGCCAGGGTGGTTCAGGATGATCACCTGGGGGACAGAGCAGTGTCACAGCAAGGCTGGGAGCGTGGTGGCAAACCAGGCATGGTGGCATCAGCAAGACCTGCTCACCTGAGACGTGAACTGCGCAGCCTCCTGAGGTGGGTCTGACTTGCTGTCCCCGCAGACGTTCCCGCGGCGGATGTCCTTCACCGAGACGTTCTTCACATTGAAGCCAACGTTGTCCCCAGGCAGAGCCTCGCTCAGGGCCTCGTGGTGCATCTCCACGGATTTCACCTCAGTGGTGATGTTCACAGGGGCAAAGGTAACCACCATGCCAGGCCGCAGAATTCCTGTCTCCACTCGGCCCACAGGGACTGTGCCAATCCCTGTGGAGACAAGGACAGAGTGCAGCAAAATTCAGTCTGCTTGGTACGTCCCTGGGCCAGAGCCTGGATTCAGAAAAAGCAAGATATCTCCAGTGGTTTTCACCAAAGAACATGTTTGCTCCTTGCCCAAAACCCCCAAGTTACCAGCAAATCAACACTGGGATCTTGAAAATCACTATGAGTCCATCCTTCCTACTCAAAGTTTTGTAAAAAAGAAGTAACCCATAGTCAGAAAGTCCTGAGCAATCCACATGCCCCAGAAGTTCTTCTCCTGGAGCAGCTGTGGCATGTCCTGCCTGGAGGACTGGGACATCACAGCATGTGTACAACAACTCCAGCTGTGACAGAGAATGAGGGTGGCTCATTGAATGATGGGGATGTTTTACACAGTGTGTCACCAGGAGACTTTGGGAAAACTCCCATTTGGAGGCAGGTGAAGAATGATTGAGAGAAACAACACTGAAAAGAGATTGAAGAGGTTGGCTGGACCCATCTGCTGCCTCCACTTCCCCTCTTCCCACGGTGTCCCTGCTCCCCAAGAACCTTCCTCCCAGTAAAACCAAATCCCTTTGACCCAGCTGAGCTAGAGAAGGACATAGACCTGCACACCACCTTTCATCTCCACCGCAAACAACAGCAGCCTGTGTTAAAAACCCAGCTAAACCCCACGTTCAACCCCTGCAGTGCATGTGTCCTTGGAAAAGGGTGGGAAAGAGCTGGAAAAGCCTGTGCTGCCTGATCCAGCAGCCAGGGAGTCAGCAGTGCTATCTACTCATGCCAGCAGGTCAGAGGGCTCACAGGGTATTTATAGCTGAGCAAAGTGTCCCCATCACCTCTCCAGAGGGAAGGGGACACGCGTCAGCCGTGGCACTCCCTACATGGCTGGCACAGCTCGACAGGAGGAGGTGCTGGTGATGGACACCAGCATTTGGGAAGCCTGGGCAGCTCACAGCCAAGCTGCCATGCACCAGCTTCAGTGGCCCTCCCTGCTGGTCTTGTCTCTCATCTCGGTCACAGAATGTGTTTTGCTGCCTCCAACTTGCCTGGCCAGCCATGACCTCTGGGACACACAAATTCGCAGCCATTTTGGAATCATGTGTTCCCTGGGTCCTCTCTGGTCCCTGGGCACCTTTTGGCATGTCCATCTCCACCCCAGATAGCCCAGGCTCAAGTGGGGTCTTTGCCCTGGAGCTACCACCCTTTTCTCTAACATTATCTCTGGTTTGAAGAGTCAAACCCCTCCAGTTTCCCAGCAGCTGGAAATGTCATTCTCAAATTCCCATGGAATGAAGACTCCAGTTAGGGCAGAGTGGCAAGGCTTACCTCCAATCTTGTAGACGTCCTGGAGGGGCAAGCGCAGGGGTTTGTCTGTGGGGCGGGTTGGGGGCAGGATGGTGTCCAGGGCCTCCAGCAGGGACACCCCACTGGCGTTGCCTTCTTTGCGCTCCACTTTCCAGCCTTTGAACCAAGGCATCTGGGGATAGAGCAGCAGCAGAGAACCATGGAATCACAGGATGGTTTGGGCTGGATGAGACCTTAAAGACCATCTTGTTCCACCCCTGTGCCATGGGCAGGGACACCTTCCACGAGACTAGGTTAATACAAGCCCCATCCAACCTGGCCTTGGACACTTCCAAGCCTGTCCTCAGCACCCAGAGGTGAACCCAGAGAGATGTCCCATGAGGACAAGCTCCATAAAGTCAGTCCTGCCATGTCTAAGCTTTACCAGGAGTCTGGGGAGCTCCTTCCACTCCATCATCCCTGCAGGTTTATCTGTCCCTCTTTGCCCAATCTCCCCCTCTGTCTTCTAGAAATGAGCAAGACATCCATTAACAGGAGAAAAAGGATGGAAGTGGTTAAAGCCAGCAAACTCACAGCCCCCACTCCCAACACCAACCCACGGGCACTGCACCAGCTGCCCAGAGCCTGCTCTCCAGGAGTGCTGCCTCCAGAAATGGGGACACCAGCTCTGCAGCCAAATCCCAGCCACAAACTGCTCAACCTTCAGTCCTGGGATCCAAGTTCTTCCAAGGCAAGCCCCAGAAGTTTCTCCCCACTCAGTCCTGCTATCACCCCTCCAGGATCTGGATTTTAAACCCTGGCTTGGGATGATGCTGGAATCTCAGCTGCCAAGGGACAGGATTGCTTTTCACAGATGTTCCCTTCTCCTGCCCTAAAGTGGATTATGAAATTAAAAATTGCCCAGAAAAGAATCAGAGAGGGGTGGAAATGTGCTCAGGTTCCAGGGAACTGCAGTGCTTTGTTGGGGTGATGCTGCACATCTATAAGCTGTAGCAACACTTGCAGCTTGCTGGCAAGAAAAATTTAGTCCTGGGTCTGAGACAACCCTAATACAACAAGCAGAGATCAGAGTCTGTAAGGCCATTCCCCTGCATCTACCCAGAGAGGTTAGATGGTACTTTCCCATTCCAATTTCAAATGCTTCCTGTGTGTCCCAAATCCATCACACACTGTTTTGTTCCCTCAGCACCAACACCAGTGGCACAGAGCAGTGGGTGTGGAGGGCTGGGGTGAAGCAAGACCCCCAAAGTGTCCCCAGCTTCACAGCCATCCCTGGAGGATGTGGCTATGCCAAGGCTGGTTTTCTATCCTGTGACCCGCACCAGCTTTGGGAAAGAGAGAGGGAAAGAATGAATGCAACCAGGGAATTCAGTCTGCATCCAGAGCATTCAGGTCAGCCCCCTTCAGAGGGTCATGTCTGACACCACTTGTCCTTCTAGGTGGCAGTGGCAGGAGGAGCCTGGGAACACTTGCAGTGAGTTCTTCCCAGGGCACTGCAGCTCTCACTGTGCAGCCAGACCTAGCACCAGGCAACAGCCTGGCAAATGAAACTCCATCCAGGCAGTGAGGGAGCCTCGTGTGATGTGCAGGATGAGTCAGACCTCCCCCCATTCTGCTGCTGCATGGCCCAAGTGCCGGGCAGGGACCTGTGGCAGCAGCTGCCCAGTGGCCACCTCCCACAGGCTCTGCTCTCAAGGATGACAGCCACCAAGTGCCCACAGCTCCCATCCCTCTGGCACACGGGAAAATTACAACCTCTGCCCATGACACCTGGCTGTCAGAGCCATCCTCCTCTCCAGGGGACTTTTGACATGCCAAGAACCAGGTAAAGATGAACTGAAACACCTGGGAACAAATCTCTGCGAAACCTCTGCATGGCCTCAGAGTGAAAAGCATCTGCAAAACTTGTTTTTTGTTGCCTCCTGTGGCCACCCAAATAAAACCTCTGTCATCTACTCCCCAAATCTGCTTCCCAAAGAGCAAGCCTTACTCCACCACTCCTATGGCAGAAGCAATCTGACCAAATCCTGCAGGCAGACTGGCTCCAGCCACTCAAAATAACAGCTGAGCTCCAGCTCTTTTCCACTCAAAGTCTATTTCACAGAGCAGTCGCCTTTCTCTGACTTTCCCCAGCCCATGAGCACCTCAACACCCCCACCCATGCACCCCAGTGTTGAGGCTGCAGCCCCAGGCCACTACATTTCCTGGCACCAGAGACTGGGTGTGTCTGGGTTGCAGCATCCCATGGGGTGAAAGTCTCCCAAACCACATTGAATGGCCCCATTCTGCCAGCTGCAGCATCACAAAGCTGCTTCCCAGAACACCTCACCTCCCAAAAAGCTCTCAAACGCCAAACTTTGATGGAAGCACAGCCCAGCTGTCATTTTTTGCAGTTGGCCTTGGGATTCTGTGCAACAGGGATGTGGGTTGGAGTCTCCCACACAGAGCGGGTCTCAGGCTGACGTACCACCAAACCCCCTTGCTCGGAGGCAACAGGAGCTGCAGGGACATCATGGCTCTAGTCTCTACTTTCTGATAAGTCCCCTGACAGATGGACAAGTCACTTGACTGCCTTGTGCTTCAGTGAAACCTGTCCAGAAATCACAAGTGAAAATAATCAGAGCTTTTTCAGGCAAGGAAAGAGAGAAGAGACATCTACACCAGGTTCCTGCTTAAGCTTTCACAGAGGTGGTGCAATATGAGGAGAAGGAGTCTGTCCCTGCACCCTCTCCAGCAGAGCTCATGGTGTTCCAGACCAGGCCAGGTTTTCTCCCCAGTTCCCTAGCTTAGGCAGCACCCAGTAGCCAGCTCCCTCCTTAGGACAAAGGAGAGAGTTATTTCATCCCTTGACTTCTTTCAGCAGCACATCACACTGAGAACCTGCCCAGAGACCCCTCTGGAGGAAGGGGGCCACTCAGCCCCTCCTTCTCTGTGCCTTCCCTCTGCTGCCTATTTATAGGAGAATTGTTCGGGATCATCTTCCCAGCCCAGCAGCTGCTGACATTTGGAGCCTGCCTGATTTGAGGCAGCCAGGAACCACAGGGCTGGGTTTGGCATGGCCGTGGCTGACCTTTATCCCAGCTCTGCTCCTCAGGGAGCAGGAATCTCCCAAGCACCCCAATAATTCCTTCCTTCCAAGCCATCCCAAGTGAGCTTCCTTTCCCGTGCAGGGCAGGAGCTGTGTTTCATGACTGTGAGTTTGCATTTCAGCAAACCCCTTGCTCAGGCCTGTGATCCCTGACCTCCCTCAGTTGCTGCTGGACTCATGGATTGCCTCCCTCATCACAGAGCCCTGCCCTGTAATCCACAGGTGATGGCCTGAAGTCCCCCTAAGTATCAAATTTTCCATTGGTTTCAGAGGAGATTCCTGGAGTCTCTGATCTCAGCAACATGCTCAAGGTCACAGAGAAGTCATCAGGAGAGCAGGGACCTTCCTCTGGCCAGAACTTTCCAGTCCATTATTTCTTTAAGACTAACCCTGGGGTAGCTTTTTCTCCAACAAAACCAGTGTCAGAATAACAAGTGTTATGTGTAGCCTGTCTGCCAAAAACCTCCATCCTTCTTAAACTCTTCCTTCTGTTGTATGAAATGATGGCACAGGCCCACCCAGAGCACCCTGCTCTTGTCTCCCCACCATCCTCATCACAGAGGGAGAAAAAACCAACTGGAAAAGGAGCAGCCCCAGATGGATGCTTTAGGGAACTGTGGTTTCAGCACAGGAAACCTGGTACTTCCTCAAGAAAATGTCACCTTTAGGAGTGAGATCCCAGCACTGGAAGTGAAGGTTTGGCCACTGCAGTGACACAGAGCATCAATGGGAAAGGGGACCTGAGACTCAGCACGAGGAACCCTGGCTGCACAGTGGGAGCTTGTGGGAACTTGGTTGCTCCAAGTCTGACCCCAGATTGTGCTATTCCCCTCAGCAAACAATGCCCTAAAAACACAACCACTGCTCCTGCTGAGAGAGACAATTGCTGCTCTAACATCACCATGAGCTCTGACAAGGCAAAAACTTCAAATCCCGGCCCGGAAGCAAAGCCAGACAGATCATCCCTTGAAGATGTTCAGGTTTAGCTGCCAAGGTGCCTGGCCAGGGCACAGCACCCATGAACAGTAAGCCCATTCATCCTGCCCAGGGCCAAGCAGAGCTCCATGAGACATCATGTGCTGCCTGCACGGGCCTTTGTGCACAGCGAGTGCATGAAACGTGTGCAGAGCACGGAGTTCATCTTCAGCCTGGCTCAGGATCCTCAGGGTGGGGGGAGAAGTGTAACACGAGGCACACTTACATTGGGGGAGGGCTCCAGCATGTTGTCTCCATGCCAGCCCGAGATGGGCACGAAGGGAACTGTGGCCGGGTTGTAGCCGATCTTCTTGATGTAGGCGCTGACCTCCTTGACAATCTCGTCGTAGCGTTTCTCGCTGTAGGGGGGCTCTGTGGAATCCATCTTGTTGATGCCCACGATGAGCTGCTTCACCCCCAGGGTATAAGCCAGCAGGGCGTGCTCTCGGGTCTGCCCATTCTTGGAGATGCCAGCTTCAAATTCACCCACACCAGCAGCCACAATCAGGACAGCACAGTCAGCCTGGGGGGAGAGAGAAAATTAACTGCTGCACAGCCCTGGTGACATGCCTTTTAAGGGCTTTGAGGGACATCCAGAGGCGTCCCTGCCAGCTGTGACCCACAGCACTGCTTATCTGCCTCAAAACTCTATTTCAGACTTGCCAACCCCACATGGTTCTGCACTGTGGGTGGGAAACCAGGGTGGATCCCTCCTGGATGCAGGATTCTGACCAGAACCTCATCTTGATCATCTACAGACAAGGTTTTATTTAAAATCCTACTGAAATCTTCCCAAAAAACTCCCTGGATGATGGGTGTGAATCCAGCCATGGAAACTATTCCCCAGATTACATTTGTAGCCAGAACACACAGCAGAATCTACCTGGGTTTGACAGAAAGCCATGCCCAACCCAGCTAGCACCTCAATGGAAATCTCACTGGGCATGTAGTGGGGTTCACCCAGCACCCATCAGTCACAGGGAGATGCAGGAACAAGGGGAAACCACCCTACTCAGGAAGGGTAGACCCTTGGGTTTGGCAATATAATGTGGGACAAAGACAGCTGTTTTGAGGAAAAAGAAGAAGAGATGTGTGGAGCCTCCTTTATTCAATAAAACCTAGTGGATTGTTGGAATTTTCTTGTGTATCTCATTTGGCTGAGGCTAAAATAATGTTGAGTTACCCTCACACAAAGGCCTGTAAATCACAGCATCCCAGCTCCCAGGCACAACACATGCATCCCACCTTCTCCTGTGGGTGGAAATGGTGTGGAGAAGCCACCTCTTTGTGCCCAAAGACATCCTTTCTCCCAGACACCCAGGGAGGTGCAGGACCATGGCCTGCTGGGTCCCCTGGTGCCAACCAGTCTCTTGAGTGGATCCTGCTGAACACTCCTCGATGCCTGCTCTCTCAACTTCCCACCTCCAAAAGGACTCCAACAGCACCTGCATGACCCTGAGCTTGTGAACAAACCTCAACCTCCCCCCTCCAGCAGCACCCCACCCCCTGGGCCCCATCTCTCACCTGGGAGGTCCCAGTGATCATGTTCTTGATGAAGTCCCTGTGGCCAGGGGCGTCAATGATGGTGATGTAGTACTTGGTGGTCTCAAACTTCCACAGTGAGATGTCAATGGTGATGCCACGCTCGCGCTCGGCCTTCAGCTTGTCCAGCACCCAGGCGTATTTGAAGGACCCCTTCCCCATCTGGCCAACACAGAGGCAAGAACCAGTGAGAAACCCAAGCCCACAGCACTGGTGATGGCCTCCCACCCTCCAGGGCACTTCCTAAGTTCACACAGGGTCACACTGCAAACACTAAAGGCAAGATTCCCTAAATCCAGTGAGAGCTGTGGTCTATTTACTAATAAATATAGGTGAAAGAAGATGTTGTTCTCAACATATTCCTCAACAGGGTGCAGGAGAGGCTGGAAGAAAGGCCGTGAAGTGACTTTGTGAGTGGGGCTGGGTGGGCAGGACCTGAAGGTACCAGCCCATGAGGTCTCCTCCACGAAATACCAGGGTCCTGCACTGCTGCTGGGAAATCCTGTACAGAAACATGGAAAGCTGCTCCTTGTCACTCTAAATGTCTCTGAGAGAATGTTTATATACTTAGCCCATTCCCAAATCTTAATGGAGTTATTGAAAAATTTCCGTTTATAAGATTTATTTTATTTCCCAGAGATGAATACTCAGGGACATGGTCTAGTGGTGGGCTTGGCAGTGTTGGTTGGACTCAATGATCTTAGAGGGCTTTTCCAACCTAAAGAATTCTCTGATTCTGCAATTTTAATCCATGACACAGACCTGTGAGGCAGCTGGTTAGTGGGAAAGGCCATTGCTACATGAGTGAGCCCAAAACTGCCAGGGGTGTAGGAGTGGAATGGGTTAAAAGAAAATGAAATGAGAAATGGTTGCTATGAACAGAATAGAAACATGATTGATTTTTGACACAGAGTGTGCAAATTCACAGGAAAAGCTACTGCGAGCTGCAGCCAGACCAACTGTTGTTGCCAAATGGCCAAAATCTCAGCCAACATTGTAATACAGGAAATCACACTTGGGGAGATTAGCTCCAGTAAATCTTTCTGCCCTGTGATAAAGCACATTCCCTGGTAAAACCATGGTGGCACTTCTGAAGCGCCTTCTCCTTTGGGATGGAGCCCTTTGACATCACAGCACCAGCGAGAGCTGGATTTCCCTCCAGCACAGAGTCATGCTCCCAGTCTGAGCTGGGATCCTGCTGAGGTGGAGGTGGGGCAGGACAAGTCCACCCTTGCTGACCACACATTGTGCTGGGGCAGTCAGGGGAGCCTGGCCAAAGCAAGGGGTTAAAATGAGCTGCAGCCATCAACTTTTGGCCTCAGATACGAGGGAGTTTTTAAGGTAGAGAAAGGAATTTAGGTAATTTGCAGATGATTTAATGGTCTCCTACTGCTATGCGAGGTCAGAGCTGTGATACCCTGCTCCCATCCATCCATCCATCCATCCATCCATCCATCCATCCATCCATCCATCCATCCATCCATCCATCCATCCATCCACTCATCCATTCTCTGTAGTCACAGTTTGTTCTGGCCCATTATCAATCACTGGAAAGCATTTCCCAATGGCAGGTTCTGAACACTCCAGTGATGGGCCTCTCCAGGAAAGAGAACACAGCATCACATCCCAACCTGCCCTGCCCACACCATGCCCAGGGGTTGGTTTGCTCCATCTCCCAAATTCCAGTCCTGCTCCCAGCCAGCACAAGGAATTAATGGTGACAGCCTGTTTCATAACAGCTGAGTGCTGCAATGACTTTGCAGCTTGCTCTGGAGGATTACGGGCAAAATCCTAAAGCCGGGGGCAAGACTTCCCCTCCTCAGAGATCCTCAGAGGTCCTCCCCAGGTCGAGGGGGTGATGCCCCATCTCTGCTGGGAAGCTGTGAGTTCTCACTGAGACAGAAAAATCCAGAATTGAGTCTCTGCTCCTGAGTAGCCTTCTGACACTGGATTTATCAAGGGGGTAGTGCATGATCTTAGAGGTTTTTAGAATTACAAAATGGTTTGGGTTGGTAAAGACCTCTAAAATCATCTTGTTCCAACCCCTCTGCCACGGACAGGCTTTCTACTAGACCAAGGTTCTCCAAATCCTATCTAGCTTGGCATTGAACACTTCCAGGGATGGTGCCAGGTTAACCCTTTCCAGCATGTACATTGAACTCCCCCCTTCCCAGGGAACAGGGAGGAGTCACCAGTGTGCTCATTTACTGCTGGGAATGGAGATACAGCAGGGAGTGGTGCATTTGTGCAGTGCATTAATAATGGGCTCTTCTCGGGCAGGAGGTCAATCAGCACATCCCACAGCCTTTGCCCCATCAGCAGCCTATTCCCTCCCTTCTGGATGGGGAAACTGAGGCACAAAGTAGACTCCTGGCTCTCCCACAGCAGCTGAGTGGGAATCAGCACCTTCTTGTCATCAGCCATGTCCACACACACAAACAGCTGCTCATCATGTGTGAAACCCCCCCCCCAGAGCTTGGCATCACACACAACATGAAGACAAATGAGATCCTTTATTTAGCAAACAGTTTCCCTCCTTTCACGGGGTGTATTCAGTTACCCAGAGCTGGTATTGAAAAACCCAGGGTATTATCTAGCTCTGCACAATACCTTCCCTGTTCAGTGCCAGAAATAGCCTGATTTTCCCTGATCGAACCCCAGTGGAGGAACAGCTTTCTACTTGGAGAATAATTATTTATTTTTAAAAAAACCAGAACAACTCTTCTTTCAGAGATACTGTTACCTCTGCCCTTGAATCAAAAGAAAAAAAGGGAGAAATCCTCCCATTTTTTCTCTTAAATAAAATAACAGACTCTGGGTTTTTTGTTGGCTTTTTGGGTGCAGGCAGGTCTCCATTTCCTGTGAATGCCACCTAATGGAAGCAAACCCTTCCCCAGCCCTGCATCAGAAAATGGAGTCTGTAAGCTCAGCCAATAGGCTATTAATAGCAGCCTCCGGTGCCCGTGGATCCTGGCAAGTCAGTGAAAGTGTCTGTTCAATTAAAATCACTTTAATCACATTGATGATAACCTTATCATGCCTTATCTGGTCTTATAGGTAAAAGGGGGGAATTTATGGAAAGATATCAGCAATCATTTTAAACCAAGGGAAAGGGATCATTTTGTATGAAGGGAGAGGCTCTTCACTTAAGGACCAGAAAAAAAGGTTGAAAGTGAGGCAGGAAAATCAGGGATTTAGCTCAGATGCTACTGGCAAATTAAAAAGCTTAAGACAGACAGACAGCAAAATGTGACATCAAAAGTGGCAGCTCTGTAAATCTTTCTTTTTTTTTTTTCGTTGTGTGTGTGTGTGTGTGTGTGTGAATGAAATCTGGAGTCTTAACCAGAAAGAAAAAAAAAAAAAAAAAAAGAAAATAAAAAAAGGAGGGATCTCTGCATTCCTGGAGCGATGACGACAAGCCATCTTCTGAGTGACAGCAGCTGCCCTATGGGTAACACAGCCAGGCTGTTCCCAGCTCACCCACCTCTCTAGAATTTACCATCGTTAATTTCTCAAGACTCCCAATTCACATTTTTCTTCCCAAGACTCTTTCTTCCTTTTTAATCTCGGGGTTTGCCATGTTACAGGTATCGGGTGGTGCTTCGCTGTGTGACAGCTTCTAAATGCATGCACTATTAAATTGTTATAAATGCCACCATTGCAAGGGCCAAACAAAAGAATTTAACTTAAATCCTCATATTCCTAGCCAGTTTTTCTGTATCATAGGCTACCAATCACACTACACACCAGACCATCTGCCTGAGGAAAACGAGAATGACGTTTTTCAACTGGATTAAACGAGTGGTTCAGCTGATGCTGCACCTTGTCCCCAGCAAGCATTAGAAGCTGATGCTTCAGAGTGAAATTCAAGCAGCCCTGACATAGGCAGGGAGGGATTATCAGGTTTTTCCCCTCATGCACCATATTTAGAAGGAATTTCATGCCTTGAAGCACCATGGTTTGTGTTTTTTCCAGAATGCCGGTGATTACTACTGGTTCCCTAACCCATCTTGCAGACCTCGCCGTGTCCCTGCCCTCATTAACAGCCGGCAGCAGGGAGTCCCCCAGCTCCGGAAAAGAGGGTGGCGAGCGCCCAAATGGCCTATTTTCCCAAGGTCAGAGAAGTCGGGAAGGCCCAGGGGTGCAGAGGAAGAAAAATAGATGGGAATAAAGGGAGAAATAGAAGGTAAGAGAAGGACAGCACCAGCAGAACGGGGAATATTGCCTGCGGGATACTCGCGGGGATCGGTGTGGAGCATCCCCGCGGGTGGGAAAGCGGGGTGGGGGCAGGCTGAGGGGCGGGCTCCTCACCTCGGCAGCCTCCTTCTCAAATTTCTCAATGGTCCGTTTGTCGATGCCCCCGCATTTGTAGATGAGGTGCCCGGTGGTGGTGGATTTCCCAGAGTCCACATGCCCGATGACGACGATGTTGATGTGCGTCTTCTCCTTCCCCATGCTGCTGGGCTACGCGGGGCTGGCCGGGGCGGACGGCGCTGGGGAGTGCGGTGGGAACGCGGCTGCCTTTTCGGGGAGGCTGCGGGGGAAGAGGCAGGAGCGTCAAAAGAGCCCCCCTGTGCCAGCCCCCTCCCAGCCCTTCGGGAAAGGCTGTCCTCCTCTCGCCCCACCTTCCCGCTGGACCACGCACCCGGGGGTGCCCGGTCTCGTCTGGCATCTCTGCCCGGGCTGGGTCAGAGCCAGCCTGCCCCCGGAGGAGGCCAGCCGGGCTATTTCGGGCTGCCACGTCCAGCCTGCAAGTCTCGGCAAGATGCCGTGGTTTTTAGGCATCTTGCCCTCCACCGCCCTCGCGGAGACCCCCAGTTCCCAGGGCTACGTCATCGATGTTTCGAAGGTGCCCTCCCTCCCTGGAAAGCCTTCCTGCCATTCCCGCTGCCTTCTCGCTCTTTCCAAACCCGAGGGCATCTCCTCCATGTCGTGCGTGCCCTGGGAGGAGCCGAGGATGCCCGTCCTCCCCGGCTGCCCTCACCACTCCCCAGCTGGGCACAGTTCAGGTGACAAAAGGGCATCTGCAAAATGGGGTGGACAAAAATAGCCATCCCCTGCTCCCCTAAGCAGGGCTGCGGACAGCGGGGCTGCAGAGGGTTCCTCTCAGCCTGCACTGGGAGGGTTTATTATATTTTGCTGCCATGAAACAGGATGGAACAGGGGTAGGAGGCTAAAAACCAAACGGATATATCCGGGGAGCTGTCCTGGCATCTCCCGGCGTTGCCATGGCTCTGCAGCTGCACACAAACCGGGCACAATTAGGAGCGTTAATCTGACGTCTAATAAAACCCAATTCCACAAATCTGCCCATAGAAGTAAAGGAGGTCAGGAGGAGTTTGCTGCTCTAATAGCGATTCAGTCATGCGGGTGATAACATTCCCAGCGAGAAGCTTCCCTGGGCAGCGGGAGCGGCGGCTGTCCCGTCGTTCCTGCCCTTGAACCCAGCCAGCCCGGATCTGGCCATTTTGCATCTCATTTCACTGAGATGCCCGGTCCCGAAGCTCCCAGTCCTGGATGCGGGTCCCTCTCCCCGCTTCAGACCCCTGGCACAAGGGGGGAGATGCAGGATCACTTTGGGAACTGGGGAATTTTTTTTTATTCCTTCCCCAAGGAGCTAAAGGCATCCCTGCCCATGGCATGGGGCTTGGAACGAGATGATCTTTTAGGTCCTTCCAACCCAAATCATTTGAGGATTCCATGATTCTGAAGGCAGGGTGGGGAGAGAGAAGGGGGAAGCTGGGGGGATTATCAGGTTTTCCTCCTCATGCACAACATTCGGAGGGATTTTCACGTCCCGAAGCACCACGGTTTGCGTGTTATTTCCCACCTGCGGGAAGACACACCTGCAGGATAAAGGAATGGTCCAGCCCCATCGTTTCCCTCCTCGGGATGCCCCCCACCAGGGCTGACAGCACCCATGCACGTGATGGGGGG
>VZTR01012658.1:402277-441209 GCA_013400775.1 Chaetops frenatus
GGGGGATTGGGAGGGAATGTGGAAGGATGGGAAGGAGGTGGAAGGATGGGAGATAAAGGGATGGGAGGAAGATGGAGGGATGGGGAAAATGGAGAGGTGGGGAGAGGTGGAGGGGTGGGAGATGGAGGGATGGGAAGGTGGAAGGCTGAAAGGCCAAAATCAGAGGGAGACAGAGAGGTGGAAGATGGAGAGATGGGAGGAAGATGGAAGGATAAAAGATGGAGATACAGGAGACATGGAAGGTGAAGGCATGAGAGGGAGGTGGAGAGATTGAAGGCAGAAGGATGGAAGGATGGGGAAAATGGAGGAGAAATGGAGAAGTGGAGGGGTGGGAAGTGGAGGGATGGAAGGCTGAAATCAGAAGGAAACAGCAGGATGGAAGATGGAGGTATGGGGGAATAAAAGACAGGAGAGATGGAAGATGCAGACGAGAGGAAGATGAAGGGATGGAGGATATGGAGAGACTAGAGATAGAGGGATGGCAGGAAGATGGATGGAGGGAAAGGTTTTTTGGAAGACAGGAGAAACGATGGAAGTGCTGGCCCAGGGGCACTTAGACTCCCTGTGGCAGCCTGGGAGTGGAGGGACAGAGCTGGCATTGCAGGGGGCCACCAAATCCCATGTCCCTTGCTCTGCCCCCAGTGGTGCAGAAGGGCTGTGCTCCTACAGGGGCTGGAAGGAGAGGGGGTCCCTGCAGGGCACAAACTTGACCCTGGGCAGACCCTGAGGGCACTGCCCCACATCTCTGCCTCTTTGGCATCAGCCCAGGAGCAAGTGGCAAAGCAAGGGACAAACAGAGCAAAACAGTTTTCTACACCTGCAATACATGCGGGGGCTGCTCAAGAAATCGTGATTTATCAACATCATCTCATTTAATGGGAAATGGGGTTCAAGTCCTAGGAGGACAAGGAAAACCATAAGTAATCTCCTTCAGTAATATAATGACATTTTCTTTGCATAAAGAAAATAATGTGTAGTGGCCAGAATATTTATATCTGTGTCAGCTGTGCATTTCCAAAGCCAATCCAAAATTGTCTGTGTCCCAAAGCTGAATATAGGTCAAAAGAAAGCTAATTTTGAAAAAAGCTATGAAATAATCCAGGACAATTTTATGGTCTGGACCATCCTTCCTGTGAATTTAACAGCTAAATTAGGTACCCTAATGAAGATACTCTTACCTTCCTAGGCTAAGGGTCAAAAACTTACTTATCATGTGGATAAAAATGTTCCTAGCTTCTCATTAGTGCTTAAAGGGAAGACTTTTTAATTAATATTATAGCTCATTCGTATTTTCTTAGAAATATGGTAGTCAATCTATCTTTTGTTTTTATGAAGCATTCCTTACACAACATAAAATACACTGAATGCCAGGAAAAATTAAAAGAAACTTCCAAGGAGAAGACTCTAAGAAGATTTAAAGAGATTACCCCGGCCTTGTTTTGGGACAGAGGTAGAAGCTTTATCACAGGTCTGGAAGGGCTGGAGATGGACAGAAAGTATGATAACATGGAGGAGGGAGAGGTTTATAAATCCCTTATCCTCCCTATCCATATTTTAGTGCTTTGCCCTGTTTTTACACAAGGGTTGAGGCAGCCTGGGAACTGCTGTCAGTGGGGCAATGGCTGAGTTTTTAATGAAGATGCAGACAGAGTAAATCCTGGTCACCTCTGCCAGGTGAGCATGGGATGGGCTTCTCCTATCTCCTTTCCTTCTCCAGTTAAAACAATTTTAGTTTCCACCCCTTTTCCTAGGCAGGAAGAAGGGAACTGTGCAGTGCCCTGTTCTGCCCTGAAATAGAGTCTGACGGCCCATCAGCCTATAAATAGTCTGGGACCTGAGTAGGAGAGAGGGCTGTCAGACCTGGCTAATCCCAGCTCCCTTAAGCCACTTTACCCCAGCCTGGAGAGGCTTAAAGCCACAGCTGTGTGCCCAGGTTTGGCTGGCACCCGGGGCAAAGGGTTTCACTGAACACATGTGGTCCTGGGGGACCATCAAGCTCAACAGCCATGCCTGAGTGGAATAATTTCCCCTCACAAAAAACTTAAGTAAATTTGCCCTTAAATGTTCAGCCGTGTAAGATAACAGAGCAAGCGAAATCCGAGGGTGGCTGAAGTTCAATGCCTCGTCTCCCTCCATCTGGTGTCACATCCATGTCTCAGCTGAAACAATTCCCCTACTTCATATCTATGCTTGATTCACCCTCCCCATAAACCACCACCGAATTATTTAGGGTGACTCGAGAAAACAGAAACCCCCCCCCTTTCCCTGGAAGGGATGGGCAGGCTGCACACAAACATGGAAGGGGCCTCTTACTCCTTCCATCATCATCACCTCCACCCCATCCAGCCCCACAGCCCCTGGGTTGAGATTTGATGTTTAAACTGTGCTAAAATTTCCATTTGCCCAGACGAAACAACAGGAACTTATTTTTTTTCCCCAAGAGGCCAACACAGTGTGACTGGGAGAGGGAATAATCTGCAGTGCCAGTAATTTGTATGGATCTGGGATGCAAACACCCCAGGCTGCCTGCCTGGATTTGCCTGGCTCTGGGGGTGTTTCTGCCCATGAGTGTTCAGCTCACTGAGCACTTGTGCGTTTGTCATTATAAAATGCACCAGGCCTCCTCTGGAGGAGGGGCTTTGGGCAGTGCAGATGGCAGCTACAATGAATGCCAGCCCAGATGTCACTCCAGAAGCTCTGATTTCACAAGGGAAAAGTTGGGGCTGGACAGAGGGATGGCTGTAAATTGTTATTTTCTTTCTACGCAAAGAAATAGAGATACAGTCCTTGAAAGGAAGAAGTGCAAAGTCTCTGCAAGAGCCATTGGAAAAGCAGATCCAGGGTGTATAGGGCAGTGGTTGTCCTCTAAAGGGCAGTTTGTGAACTGTCTAAAAGACAGTTGTGATCCAGGCTGTTGGATTTCCTGCTTCCCATGGTCAGGCTTCCAGTTCCTTCCACACCAGCTCTGGAGGCTTTGCAGAGGCTTTGCATGGTGATATTTCAGCATTTACCATCTGCTAGGAGTGGACAAGTTTGAAACACCAAGGCACAGACCATCCTCTGCTCATGCACACATCATGCATCCCATGGCCATCCTGACTGCTGGTGCACACGAAACAGGCATTCCCATTGCAGCTAAACCCCAGATTAACTGGTGTGAAAACAGGATGGGATTCCCTGCTGTACAATCCAGGGGTTTCTAGAGCATCTTTACCTGGGGCTGGCTTTGAGGTCAAACTTTCCAGGCCCCTGTGTTTATGGGCCATGATCCTCCTAGTGTGTTTGCCTGGCAACACTGCTGGCCCAAGGCACCAAATTGGAACAAATCATAGGACTATGGAATCCCAGACTGGTTTGAGTTGGAAGGGATCTTAAGCATCATCTCATTCTAGCCCCACTGCCTTAGGCAGGGACACTTTCCACAAGACCAGTTTGTTCAAAGCCTCATCAATCTGGCCTTGAACACTTCCAGGGATGGAGTAGATTTCATGGACTTTTAACATGAGCAGGTTTTTCAGCTCCAGCTCATGCTGTAGACCTGGAGAGGAGAGAGAAAGGCAGGATTTATGAGACAGAAAGGCAGGGGAAGGAGGAGAAAGGATGCACTCAGTGCATGCTGCTGATACTTTTAATTTGGAGCCAGAGACATAAAAATAAACTTTGGAAGTGATAACAAGACTCCAGTGACTGGAGGACTTGGAAGTGATCCAAGTCCTCCAGCCACTTGGCTAGCTGGGGATGGAGTCTGGTGTCACCCCTGATGAGACAGCAGAGTACCTTGTGCAGGGTGGGCTGCTCCTTGAGACCCACCATGGTGCTCACACCACTGGGGCCTGCCCAGTGGGACTTAGTCACAGTCGTTGGGGGTCCAGGATGATCTGAGGTAGCCATGCTGGAGGGACAAAGCTTAAAGGCTTTGGAAACTGTCCCCATTCACCCTGGGTGTCAGTGGAAGCACACAGCTCCAAGGGATGCTCCTCCAGGAACACCTTTTCCAACAAAAATCTGAGTTATGGGGTCAAGGGTGTGGAAGACAAAACTGCTCAACCTGAGCTGCTGAGAAGCAGCCAGGATGAAAATTTCCATGCTCTGAAATATCTTTTAGCACCAGGGAAGGAGACAAACACCATCTCAGCCACATCACATCAGGGACACTGACATTTCTGGTGCCTGGATGCAGCATCTGTGGGGGCTGCTGATCCCTTAAATCCCCCCACAAGCTGAGAAGGGGGCAGAGCCCAATCTAGGTCAAACCCAAATGAGATAAGGCACCTCTGCCCTGTGCTTTAGTGCTGTCTGCAGGATGCTGCCTTGCCCCTGGACCATGCTGTGTTTCCAGCAAGGATGTCTGGTGCTGTGTCAAGCTACACCAGATTGATGTGTTTGTTTTGGCAGCCGTGCACATTTCCCAGTTAGGAAAAGCCTGTTTAATCCCAGGGATGGCTTTTCCTATCAAACCACAGTCACTGAGTGAAAAGAGCCCTGGCTGCCCACATTTTCTGATGGTTTTAGTGGAAATGTTAAAGCAGATACCTAGATAGCAGCATGCTATCTAGCATAAGCTTTGGATGCATCCAGAGGGTGAAGAGAGGATCAGGGAACTTAGGGAGAAAATTTGTTGCTGAACCAACCCCCATCAAAGACCTAGAATTTATATTGGTAAATAATTTGTTTTCATGTGATGGTATGGACTGGTAGTGGCATCTGCCCTGATCCCACAAAGGAGGCTGGTCTAGGAGTTTTCTCTAGACATGGGTCCTGCTCAGTGTTGCTGCTGGTTTCTGCAAGATGATTTTCCAGTTTTTAGAGGGCAACAGACGAAACAAAAGTCAGAAACTTGTGGAACCAAGTTCACCACAAGCCTCTGGATTACAGCAAGAAGCTGTCATCTCTCTTCAGGGGCTTTTGCACAGGCACATCAGACAGTTTGTGACTCTCTGTCTAACTCTCTCCATAATGTGTTTTCAGATCAGACTCAGAATTCTGGGGGTCCTGATGCCAATTCCCTGTGCCCCTTGAGAAATCAGGCTGCAGGGGAGGACAGCAGAGCTGCTCCCATCACCATGGGGACAGTGGTCTATGCCCTGATCTGACTTTGGTTTTTTCTCCTGCCCAGGTGGCACTTGGGTCACTGCTGCTCATGTCCCAGAACGGCAGAGCATGATTTCCAGGTGACAGGTCAAATATGCTGCTCAAGCACTGTGCTTAAGGAAGGTCTTTCCGTGTATTTCCAGGACATTCCATTTTCCAATTTAAACCTGTACAGGCAGGGGAAGATGCCCAGGCATTTCTGTCAGGCCACAACCTGAGCATGGGCTTGGTGTCACAGCTGCTCTGGCTCTGACCTTTGTCAGAGGAGGTGAGAGGAGGGGATGGCCCTAATGTGGCATCTGGAGTAAATATTTTGGGTATTCATTATCCATAGGTGGCAGCAGCTGCCTTTGCTGGGCGGACACTGCTGCCCTAATCCCAAACCTGGCAATGATTAACAGAGCTGGGAAAAGGCAGCGGAGAAGGAGGAGGCGCAGTAAGAGAGGGAGGAGGGGAAGGAAGGACAAGCCTGAACACAGGCCCTGCCTGCTCCCTCCTCTGCAGCAAGAGATCCTCAACAGAGTGAGAATTAGGGGAAACCCTCCGTGGGGCAGGACCAGGCTTTGTAGCACTGTAGAGCTCAAGTCTGTGTTACTGCACAGGGTGCCCAGAGAAGCTGTGGCTGCCACATCCCTGGAAGTGTTCAAGGCCAGGTTGGATGGGGCTTGGAGCCCTCTGTGTTAGTGGAGTGTCCCTCCCATGGCAGGGAGCTGGAATGAGATGAGCTTTAAGGTCCCTTCCAACCCAAACCGCTCTGTGATTCTGCTGCTGTGCAAGGACTAAGTGCTGCCTTCTTACCCAGGAAGGAAATAGTTGCATACTCTGGTGAGGAAGGGGCTGCTGAACAACCTTTTATTGAATTTTGAAGCCACTGGGATGTCACATCCCTAGAAGGAATCTGGTAGCAGCATGAAGCCATTGGGGTACCCCAAACACCCACTGATGCTGGCTCACGAGTGCTGGTGGAGTCCAGAGGCAGCGGCTCCTTCAGCTCTGCAGCTTTTGCTGGCTTCCAGAAATTTCTGCCAAGTTCAAAATGACACAAAAGGCTCTCCCCAAACACCCCACACAAATGGCAGATAACAAAAGCCTGTTGCCAGAAGCTAAAAGCCAGATTAAAAAAAAAAAAAAGGGGAAACCCAGAAACCTTGCTGAAAAGCAAACTGGAGAGAGTTGCAGTCCACTCAGAGACTCTAATGAGAGGAAAACCTAAGAGAAAAATCTATCCAAATCTTGTCATCTGCTAGCTTTAAAACTACCATTTCTTGATCAATATAAATGAAATGTATCTTCCTCTTTTCAACACACCTAGACCAGGCTTTGTCCTGGGAAACCAGACTGGCTGCTCCATCAGTCTCCCTGGCTGCTCTGTCCTACCCATGCTGCTCCTGCTGCATCATTAAGGCAAAGTGGAATTGATTTTGAGAGGGAAAGCAGAACAGGCCCAATTTGCTGGAGACTGATCCCCATGAAGCAGCAAAGCCCCAGTTCACCTCTCATGGCTGTGGGTGCAGCATCACACCCCCCGTGTTATCAGTTTAGTGAACTGATCCTTTAAAGGCAGCCCCAAATCTGGGTGTAAGTGGTGCCATTGCACAAAGGGACCGGGACAGGTTTGTTCATTTCTACTCTATCATTAATTAAAACAATTAGCCCTCTCAGGCTCAGTGGGGCACTCAGCCATCCTATACCTGCTGGGGAGAATATAATCCATTACAGAATATAATCTTTATATCAATACACTCTAATTGCTCTGTACATTATTAAGGGGATGGAGGATGCAGGAATGTATCTCTAGGGAATTGAGGAGGAATCTGGAGAGATGACACTGGGTACACTAAAGCAAAAGTGACTTTTCATGTCTGAAGCACTGAATTTTTAGCCTTCTATCTTTCCCTTCAGGGCCAGAAAAATCCCCCAATTCTGTGCCCTGGAACTCTCCATGCTGTGTAGCCAGGCAGGGCTGGGAGAAAGTGGGCTGGGGAGTGTCAGGACCTCAAATTCAAACCAATGATCAGACTCAGTCATGTAGCACAAAAGCAAAGCCTCATGCTGGGCATGAAAACAACCACGTGGCTGCTTAAACTGCCTGTTGGAACTTGTCTATTCAAAGTCCATCACAATCTTTAGCCAAATTCTTCCCTGGAAAGCACTGAGTCAGTATTATCAGTGGGGAAACCGAGGCACAGCTGGAGGAACTCAGTCCTGAGCTGGACCACATATGTGCTTGTGTTAGCACTTAAACCTCTGGGGTAAATTTTGGAAATAATCGATTTATTTACAGACTTATGGTGCCAAGGCTTTCCCTGAAAGCTGCCCTGGCTGCTTTCCTGGGAGGGTGCATACAGTGTCCATGCCAGTGACCATGGCAGTGGTCAGTATGGCCTTCTTCTTGGGTCAGCTGGGGACATGGCTCACATGGAGTGTCCCCATGTTGGGGTGGTCACACCCCACTGAGAAACACACCCCCGAGGGCAGCTCAGCCCTTTTACTGCCCCATGAGCTGCACAGGGAGATCGATGTCCTGGAGCAACCCAGGGCTGCTTCCCCTGGCACAGGTTCCTCATCCTGGTGATTAAAGAATAACTCCAGATTAATAAGAAAAAACACAGACTGCAGGAGGAATGAACCTCATTGCATGGGGACTTTGTGCCAGAACCACCCCAGCCTGGTATGTAGGCTACCTCCTGCCTCCAATCCTAAAACAGTTAAAGCATCATCTCCCAAAAATGTTCTTTCCCACAGCTGCACCCAAACTGCAAGGTTTTACTGCAGCCCCTCAGCATGCTGGGCTGCAGGGCTCTTCTCTGGAGCATTACTGAATTTTAAAGGAGAAAAAATGAGCTGCATTTTAAGTATACCAAGCACCAAACTGCCTTTGTGGAGGTAACTTAAGGCTCTGGCATCTCTCTGAGTGTTTTGTTCTCAACCCCATTTCCGTTCCATTACAGAAAGAAATTTTCTCTGAAGTTTCTGTTCCTCTTACACAGATCTGCTTCCTCATACACACATCCATTGCCTTGGCTCTCCCAGACTCACATCCCACAAAACCAGTGGTTTATGGACCAGCACCTGTACAGCACCTGGTACCCAAACACAGAGGAGCTGGACTGTGGTGTGCGTTGTATTTTGGCCTCGCTGCAAGTTTGTCCTCTGAAACAAAGCGTTACCTCCCAAAATTCATCAAGCCAAGCCAGCTTGGTATCCCTCGAATCCGTATTTATTTATTTCTCATGTTTACCCTTTAAAGGCAGCATGGCTTGAAAGGAGAAGAAAAACTCCTCCAGTTCCGAACTGGAGCTGAACCACCTCAAAGGTGAAGGTTGGCCAGGATTTTCAATCCCCTCTCTCAGGGGTCCCGGGCGTTGTTGGGCCGTTTCGCGGCGGGTCCGCCGGGCCTTGGCGGGGGCGTATCCTNCCCCCCCCCCCCAGCCCCCCCGCCCCCCCCCCGCCGATGGCAGGGGCGTGTCCGGCCAGGCCCCCGCTGCCATTGGCGATGCCGGGGCAGGGCGTGTTCGGAGCCGATAAAAGCGCGGTGCGGAGGCGGCTCGGCAGCGCCGCGGCTCAGGCCGTGCGGTGCGAGCGATCGGCGGCCCCCGCCCCGGACCCCTCTGCCCTGCCCTGCCCTGCCCTGCCCTGGCCGCCCACCGGAGCCGCCGGAGCCCGCACACAGCCCAGGTGCGCTGCGGGGGGAGCGGGGCAGCCCCGGGCCGCCTTTTCTTTGCGAGGGGGCTGCGCTGGGATCCTGTCGGGAGGAGCTCCCCGCCCCGTGCCTCGGTTTCCCCGCTGAGGGAAGGCTGATCCTCCCGGTTGGGGCTCGGTGTCCGCCAGCTCTTTGGCCCCCTGAGCCTTTTGTAGCGCTTTCTTGGGGAGTAACGAGCCAGACCGTGGGAAGAGTCAGCTGCTGGCAGGAAGGTGTTCTGTACGAAACTTTTCTAGTTCAGAACTGGAGCTGAACCGCATCACAGGTGCAGGGTGGGCAGGTTTATCCCGGCTGTGGGTGATGGGGAGGCTGCTGAGAACAGGCTGGGGCTGGCACTTCTTGCAGGAACACCCTCGGTATGTGCCCCAGCTCAACGTTTCTGTACTCCTTATGCAACATCCGCCTGGGATTTTGTAACTCCAGATGTTGATCCAAGGAGAGGAGCTGGATTCCTGCAAGAAAAACACCCTGGAAGGAGAGGGGGGTCGGGAAGGGGCTGTGCTCTGGACAGGCGATTGTGTATAAGGGAATTATTTTGGCTTTGCACGTAGCTCTTGGAGCTGTGTGGATTTAATCCACGTGCAGTGAGTACCAGCCGCCGTTCCCAGTGCAGGGTTGCATGTTCCTTTTCTCCAGAAGTCCCACTGGTCCCATTTACACCCGTGCAGCTTTCGGGGGTGCAGGGGTGGGTCAGGGTGGGTGCTGACAGCTGCCTCTGTGCTCCCAGGTTTAGATCTGCACGAGACCCAAGATCAGGAACCATGGCATCCATCCCATCCAGCGGCTCACTCATGGCCACGCACAACTATCGCAGAAGTAAGGGCAGGCTGGGGGCTGGGTGGGCTTGGGGTGGTGGTTGAGCACATGGGGATCTCTGCCAGGTGTGGGGGGCTGTGGCTGCAGCAGAGGTGGAGATGAGCTCAGGTCTGTGCTTTCAGCAGCAGCCTCGTGTGAGTGTTGGGTGAGAAAAGGGGACAGCCAGTGTGTCCCTGCTGCTGCCCAGACCCTCCTGTGGGCCCCCCAGCCCAGCTGTACCGGCTGGTGAGGGGGCTCAGATCTCCTTCCCTTGTTACTAAGGTTGTAGGGGACAGAGTGGATGGTTTCACCTTGCACTGTTGCTTCAGAAATGAGCTGCAAAACCAGTCTGATCGATGGTTGCTCCTGGTACTTCACCTGGGAGAGACTTTCTGGATCTTAATCTTAATGGATTCCTCATACCAGAGGAAATTGAAGGATTCCCCCAAGATGAAACAAGCAGCAGGCTTGTAGCCGTTGTACTAAAAGCACATAGATTATACACAGGAATTTGTATCCTTCTGGCCTCAAGTCATCTGCAAAGGCCTCTCAAAGCCTTTAAATTTCGTCCTTAGTGTTGGAGGTTTTTTCCTGCAGAGGTGTTCAGGTATTTTTCTGCTCCCTACTCTTGGAATCTCCCCAGTGGTTTTCACTGGTGTGGAACTAAACTGGGCAAGTACTGGAGTGAGTTAGTGATGAGCCTGAGCTGTATCACCCAGGGAAAGCCACATCAGGGCTGTACTTTCCTTCTCATGGCACAACCATGGGTCAGCAGTGGTTCTGATGGCCATGATTTTTTCACAGGGCGCCTGAGCTCCACATCCAGCACCAGCTCCTGCAGCTCAGAGTACTCTGGGGAGGTCATCCCCCATGGCCCAGGTAAGTGTCACCAGTTCCGGCCCATGGGGACTCCACTCCCAGTCCCTCCTTGGCAGATCTTACCTGAGGTGACCCAGCCTCTCCTGTGGGATGAGGCTGGGGTGGCCATGGGGCTGTCCAGGTTGCAGTCATGCTCTGTTGCCCAGATCTGCCCAAGTCTGACCCTGGCCAGTGGTGGGCCAGCTTCTTCTTTGGGAAGACGACTCACCCAGCCATGACAACGGTGTCAGAGTCCCAGGAGAGGTGAGTGCTTTCAGGTGACATGGGGGAGCACCAATGCAGCACCCAGGGTACTTGGGGACATCCCTGCTGCATCCCCCAGGGTGCATTCCGACCCGATGGACCATGTCCGTGCCCAGGGCTCCCACGCCTCCGCTTCAGCAGTGCCCCATTTCGGGGTTGGCACGATTGCTGACTCTCTCTCTACTGTGTGTTGCAGCTTGGGAGCTCTGCGGGTGGCCACAGCACCCTTGGCCTGTGGGCCGGTGGCCGCCCCGGGCGCAGGGCGGAGGCGCCACGCCAGCGAGTCCAGCGCGGGGCCCTCGGTGTGAGCGGGTGGGCGGCTGCCCCCTCCCACCCCGGCGGGCACAGACCCTCCCCTGTAGAGTAGCCGGCTGCTCCAAGGAAAAGCTGCTGCTTTCTGATGGGAAAGTGCAGCGACCCCCGACGATTCCACTCCAACCTTTTTTACTCTCTCCCGGTGTAACTAAGCCCCCCTCGAAAGCAGACTTGGTACCACGTTTTTATTACCTTAAACTCGTACAATGGCACAACGAATAAACTTGAGCAGCCTTTTAAGACGCTGTGGGTTGTTGTTTGTGCGCGGAGGGAGGGGCAGAGCGGTGCTGGGGATGCTGGTGGAGCTGGAGCAGGACGCAGCACAGCTCCTGACCGCAGCAGCAGGATGTGGCGGCGGCAGATCTGCCGCGCCAGCCCGATCACTGGGTCCTGTGTGTTCTGCACGTGAGCCGGACCTGGCCGGGCTCTGGTGGTGTTGCAAACGCCTGCCCTGGCCCTCTCCTCTCCTCTCCTTACTTGGCTACACAGCCTGTCCCTGCTGGCACTGAATTTATGCTCCCCAAACACACGGCTGCCCTGCACTGCTCTGGTGCCTCAGGGGGCAGGAGTGAGTGCCAGGGCCTGATCAGGTGTGGCTGGGGCTGGGGGAAGGATTGGGGTGCACAGTGACCCCTCCATAATGGGGAGAGAGATAGGGCTTGCTCAAGACATGTGCTTACTGGGTCTGGGTGTCAGGCTGGAGCTCATGGTGTGGATGGTAGCTCAGGGGCTGCACTGGGTTTGGCAGCCCTGAATCCCAGCTGGCCCACGTGCTGCACTGCCGCCAGTGCTGCTTTGCCTTCAATTAGTCAGTTTGGCTGTTTGATCCTTCTGTGACCAGCCTGATAGCTGGGAAAACAAGAGCCTGCAGGAGCCTGCATGAGGGGAGCACCTTTGTTCCTGCTGGAGGCAAAAAAAAAACTTGACAGAGGTTGATTTAAAGGTGCCAAACCTTCCTGCTCAGCTTGCAGCCCGAGCATGGGGAGTGGGGCTGTCCCTGTGTGCACCAGGTGCTGAGGCCATGGGACCCCTGAGCTGTGATTTCCCCTCCTGTGCAGGCAGGGCAAAGGACAGAGAGCAGCTGGGGGAAAGTGGCTGCTTTGTTTTCTGTCTGCTCTGCAGTGATATCCAGGGTCACTTCTAGCTAGTGTTGTTGCTACAGTATAAAGTGTTGAGTAAGCTTTCCCTGAGTGCTTCTCCCCCAGGCACTGGCCCTGGTCTTGGGGACAGAGGCTCTGTGTCCCCTGTCCCTCTGAGGGGCCAGGGCAGCACTGGCACCTCTGCTCTCCCTGTGTGAGTGTGTGCATCCAAAGGGAATGGCTTCAGGGGAGTTCCTGCAGTCTGGGCACACAGTTTGGGCCCCAGGGGCTGCCAGCACCCTGAGGGTCACCCCCATGTCCATGGCAGCAGCTGATCTGATGTGGCTTCCAGTCAGGCAGGAAACTGCTGTTGTTGGGGGTGCTGCACATCCCAGAAAGCACATGGCAGCCTTTAAACTTTACTAAACACAGGAAAATCAAGATAAAATAAACCCTTTCAGAGGGTGCTGCTCACCCCCAGGATGCCTCAGGGATCTCCTCTGCTGGTGGTTCCCAACAAAAGCCACATATTTTGGAAAGACAAATATTTTTTTCCAAGCCTGCAGATCAGAGTGTGCACACACAAAGGTAAAGTCAATATTTACTGTATTTGCTTGTTGGTCTTGTGGCCATGGAGGGGCAAACCCAGCAACTGTCCCCAGGCACCCAGGGGAGGCACTGGCAGAGCAAAGGCACCAATCCTACATCCCTGGCTTTCATCTGGGCACATCCCCCAGCCTGATCCAGCTCTAAGTGAGCTGCTCCATGATGCCATGAGCACGCGGATGTTCTCCTATCCAGTTTTTGGCTCCTGGATGGAGGTTAAGTTCATTCCCACATTGCTCCAGGGTGGGTTGGATTTACAGGGACTGTAACATGAGGATAGCTACTGACAGTAACACCTGTCAGTAGCTATCCTTATGCCCATGGTTCCCTGTACAGTGAATCAAAACTGCCTGGAAAAACCCTGCTGAATTAAAGGCTCTTTTTCTGAATGTCTGTGAAGTGTCACAGACTCAGACTCCTTCTCTGCTGGGAGTGAAGATACAGGGAGAGTCCAGACCCCCCAGATGTGCTCCCGGGCAGCTTCATGGCATTTCTGAGAGCAAAACCCTGGGCACTGCCTTTTTTGCTTGGGATTGAAAGGCTTTTAGGGCCTTTCTTGCCCTTTCACAGCATTCAGACATATTTTGGAAAAGCATCTGAGAGCCTAGCACATTTATTTTTGTTCTGTTTCCATCTCCACTGCTGTGGGTGTCTCTCTTCTCAAGTAACAAGTGATGAGAGAAAACTCTGATTTCACAATTCTATGGAACAGCCTCAGATTGTGCCAGGAGAGGTTTAGGTTGGATATGGGGATAAATTTCCACACTGAAAGGGTTGCCAAGCATGGGAACAGAGTGTCCAGGGCAGTGGAGTCACCATCCCTGGAGGGGTTTAACAGACCTGTGGATGTGGCACCTGGGGACATGGGTTAGTGGTGGGCTCAGCAGTGCTGGGGGAATGGTTGGACTCGATGATCTTAGAGGGCTTTTCCAGTCTGAGTGATTCTATGATTCTAGCTGATTTCCTGGGTCCTGTGTCCTCACGCTGCTGCTGTGGTGGGATAGTAAGGGAAACTGTGCAGTAGACGCAAGACAATGAAAGGGGTTCCCCATAGATTGCACCCCTCCCTAAGCAATCCCCTTCTTCCTTTAGGGCTTGATATTGGAGGGGCAAGCACCCACTTCCCATGGCATCAACTCCACAGGGATTGATATCCCCCCTCTGCTCCCTCGATGATTTTGGCTGTTGATTAATTCACATATTTGCTAAAATCTCTCTAGTGTTTCCTGCTCACTCGTCCCTTGCAGTAGCCCTCGTGCCACCCTGCCTCCTCCAGTGAGAAGTATTTCTTTACATTCCCTGCCTCCTTCTGCTTGGGGTTGTTTTGGTTTTGGTTTTTTTATTTCCCTCCAGCAGTTTTGCTTCCCCCTCACACTTCAAAGGCTGATGTGGGACCTTAAAAATAGAAATGAGCTGTGCAGCTGAAATACACCGCATTAGCCTGAGGCTGCTTCCAAATGCCACTGGGTCAAGGCTCTGATCCTTGAATCTGCAAACGGGGCACGCCAGGCTGCAAATGGAGCAGGAGATACCTATAACAACAGGATTTGAAATGCCCTCTAACAGCAGGATTCACAATGCCCACTCTAGAGCAGTTCTGGAGAGACTGGGACCCCAGCATTCCTGCCTTTGTGGAGTGGATTTAAGGAAAAGCCTGGTCCAGTTTTTGGGGGAGGGCTGCAGTCCCCAGCTCAGGCTGGGATCCTGGGAGCAGATAGGAAAATCTGGGTTGCAAGTTTATCTACTTTTAGAAAACATGTAATGACTCGGAGAAATGCCAAAACCCAGCCGACCATGCTGGAGGGCAAACCCAGGCCGTGGATTGGCTTTTCATGCTGCAGAGAAGGAGGAAGGAAAACTGCCGTGAGCAGTACCATGTTGTCATGTCCCCATGTTCCCTCTCCCTGTCCCCAAGAGGTCACTATGACTGCTGAGTGAGCTGTTTTTGGGCCATGTGTCTGATGGGCTGCTACCCTGCCAGCCCCCCTGGCATCTGCAGGTGCCCCACCATGGACATGTGGTTGTGCCCCACATCAGCCCCATCACCCCACGCACAGCCTTCTCCTCCTGCTTACTTTTGAGCTCCATCTGGTGGCAGCCAGACCTGCAAATTTACTGTCTTTATTGCTAATTGAGCAGCCTAGTCTAGGGGAAAGTGTCCCTGCCCATGGCAAGGGGGCTGGAACAAGATGATTTTGAAGGTCCCTTCCAACCCAAACCATTCTGTGATTCTGTGGTGCAGCAGACCCCCCGTGCCTGCACCAGGCACATTCCTCCCATTCCTTGGTGTGCCATAACCCTTCACCTGCTGGATATGGTTTCAGTCTTTACTTTCCTGCAGGAGAGGACCTGGGCTGTGCGTAGGTGTACTCTCTGCTCGGGTGTTTGATCAAGCTGCAAAATATTTGTGCAAGGAGGGGACTTCGTCTTGAAACCACATCCAAACCCAACCTGTTGCTTTTTCCATCTGGAAAGTCTCTAACAGGGAGCTGTTGCCTTCCCAGGACAGGGCTGCAGCTCTGTGCACATGAACAGAGCAGGCTTCATCCCACCCCTAAACCACATTCCTGCCTCCCCTTTCCAGGCCCCTCGTGCTTGAAGAGTTGCTCAACCAACAGCCAGACTTGTTTCTGCTGTTCTGCACAGCACAGACACTGCCCAGGCATGGGGAGTCTTGCATAAACTTTATTAACTTTATAAATTCCAACGTTGCTGTTGGCTCAGTCCCACTGGTCACCATGCAGAGGGGCAAAATGGGCTTGTCAGGAGGAATTCTAAACCCCTGCCTGTTGCCTTTCACCTACAGCACATCTGCTCCTGCCACCAGTGCCACAATTGTGTTAGGGCTCCAACAGCCCCTCTTGGGCTGCCCCTGCCTGCACCAGCCTGGAGCCCTGCTTTTTCATGTGTCCTTCCACTGCTGCCAAGGACAGCCCGGCCCCTGGGAGTGTGCTTGGGCAGAGGGCAGCATGGACTTGGCTGGAGCAAACTCTGCCCCAGCTTGGGAGGAACCAGAGGCTCAAGGTCCCCCTGTAATGCCATATCATGGGATCAGGGAGGAGCTGGGGAAAGTGGGAGTACCTCTTGGCTTGCCCCATGGGTGGGGTAAAAAGCAAAACAGGGTTTTACCTTTGCTGCCTGCATCTGGGATAAGGAGGCATTCAATATTTGAACACAGACATTAATTTTTCTTGGAATAACCACACAATGGTGAGTGAGACAAGGATCCAGCGTGGAGCAGCCCAGTCAGGAGCTGACTGTGCAGAGTCCTTGGGGCGTGTGGGGCTGCTGCCTGGGAAAGGGGTGGCAGAGGCACATGGGGGTACTTGGATGAATGGAGTCCAAAGAGACACAATAATGGTTTTATCTGTGGTTGCAAGACTGGTTGCAAATCAGTGCTTTTTTGAACCTATCCTTGATGGATTCCTTGAACCCATCCCTGGAATGTTCATATCCAGGTTGGAGAGGGCTTGGAGCAACCTGGTCTAGTGAAAGGTGTCCCTGGCCATGCCAGGGGGGTTGGAACAAGATAAGCTTTAGGGCCTTTCCAACCCTACCATTGCAGCGTGCTGAGTGAGGAGCAATGCCCTGCAAGGACTCCTGTGAGAGGATGCACACACATTTATTGATAAATACATCAAACACACACTACAGGATAAATCAAGCACAGCCACAACTGAACATGAACTTCAAACCTTCACGTTTGTGTGGGGAGCAGCAGGGACCTCCCACTCCACTGAGTGAACGAAGATGTAAACTTCGAGTGATACCTCCATGGGGCTTCTCCAAACTGTTACACAGCCGAGCACTGGCAAGTTCTCCCCACCTTGTTGCCTCCTCCCTCGGCGACCTCCCTGCACCCTGACTGTGAGGGACCACAGGCTGTTTTCTGGGGGGATGTGCTTTCCTTGTAGCCCTGTCAGAGGGCAAACCAGAGGGAAGAAACTTCTTGGCAAGAGCTGGCCTGGAGGGACTTGTGCAGGAGGGATGGTGGGAAGGAGTCCCTCAGGAGAGGGAGCTGAGCAGCCGTCTGTAGATGAAGCCCAGCTTCTCCTGCAGGGCCAGGAAGGTGGGACGCTCCTCTGTGTTGCCACTCCAGCACTCCAGCATGATGCTGTAGATCTCAGGAGGGCAGGGGCTGGGCCGGGGGAGGCGGTAGCCCCTGGTGATTTGCCGTACGGTTTCTTGGTTTGTCATTCCTGCAAGGAAGGAGAAGGTGCCCCTGAGTCTGATTGCCCCAAAGGATGCCCTGAAGGTACACCTGCAGTGGCTAAGATGTCACTGGTGATGCTGTGAAATGGTGTCTCCCTGCCAGAGGGATGGTAGAGGAGAGGATCTGGAAGATCCAGACCAACTTCCTCCCCTCAGCTCCTGCACCCACTCTGCAACCACTGAATATCCCTCCAAGCCATCCCCCAAGTGGACAGTAAATTGCTCATGCTCCAGGAGCTGCTTTCATATCCCTTAGGGAAGGGACAGGATAACAATTAATGCCACTGGCTTTTGGGGACCATGGGCAAGCTGCCCAGCAGGTGGATGGAGGGCACAAGAGTGGGCCTACCTTCATACGGGATCTGTCCATAGGTGAAGACTTCGTAGAGCAGAATCCCGTAGGACCAGACGTCAGACTTGAGGGAGTAGGTGCGGTAGTTGGCTGCCTCTGGGGCCGTCCACTTCACTGGGATTTTAGTGCTGCTGCTGGTGGAATAAATGTCATCCTGAAAAGCAATGGGAGACAGGACATGAGGGGTGGAGTGATCAACACAGACACAGATTTTGGGGATGGCAGGGAATGGCTCCAGCATGGAACAGCTTTATGAGCTCGAGTGGTGGGAGGGAGGGACCACAGCATCCCACTGAACTGACCTTGAGGAGCCGGGCAAGCCCAAAATCAGCGATTTTGCAGGTGAGTTCCTCTCCCACCAGGATGTTTCTGGCTGCCAGATCCCGGTGGACAATGTGCTTCTCCTCCAGGTACCTCATCCCATCTGCCACTTGGCAGGCGATGTTGAGCAGTTGGGAGGTGCCCAAGGACTTCCCTTCAGGACCTGTTCACCCAGACAATCCAACCATTGGGGGCAATCTACCAACATCTATTTTGGGTGTTCTGGTTTGGAAGGAGACCCTGTGCTGGCAGTGTGGGACATGGGGAATGTGTAAAACCTCAGATTTGAGCTCCAGCCTAACTGTCCTGGTTGTGGGAAGTTCAGCACAGCAATGAGCTCCTCAGGCATGGGACAGGGGTGGGCTCTGAAAGGCACCAAGGTCGCAGATATCCATGGCTTGTTCAAAGCCAAAGGTGACCTTCTGCCATGCAAATCTCCCTCCAGGCCTCTCAACCTGTTGTACCTGTGAGCTCAAGCTCCTTGGGCACTGAATGATGGTGGAGCCCCAATCAGAAACAAGGTCAGTGTGGGTGGGAGGGGGAGTACCCTGTAGAAAAACAGGTGTTGGTGGGAGGGGTTTGTTTTGTTTCCTTTCAAGACCAATTGTGCTGCTTCAGGAAAAGAAAGGCCAAGAAAATTAGACTGTATGATGAGTGGTCCATGGCCTGTTATGAGCTCTGCACATGAACAAACCTGTGGGGAGATTTGGCTGTTTCATTCTTAAAGAAGGTGGGGTTGCCAAAACATAACAGATTTCTGTGCACTGGTGGGAGCTGGCAGACCATGGGTGGGTGGAGAAGGAGGGATGAAGGTCCCTACCAACGCGCTTGGGCTCCCAGGGGTTGATACAGACCCAGCCCACACAGAGACCCAAAGGATCATGCCAGACTTTGTGACCCCAAAACCATCTCCACCAAGTGCCCATGGATTGCTCTGCATTACCACTGATCCAAACAGGACAGAAACCAGGCTGGCACTCTCTTAGGGTCCCCCTTTGGATTCATAGGGCCATTCTGGAGCATAGGAAGCAGTGCCCCAGGATCCCCCATCCCATGGGGCCAGCCCAGAACTCACTGTTGAGGTAGCTGTGGAGGTTGCCTTTGCGCATGAGCTCGGTGATGATGTACACAGGCTCCTCCAGGGAGCACACGGCGTGCAGCTGGATCAGCTTCTCATGCCTCAGGCGCTTCAGGTTCTGAATTTCCTTGGTGAAGTCTTCTGCTTTCATGTCAGCTGTGGGAGAAAGGCCTTGTGAGTCACTTTCTCATTTAGATGTTGGAACCTCAGTGCCTCCAGCTGGGATGAGGACCTTTTTCACCTCCTCACAGCCCATCCCTGCTCTCAAAGCTCAGGTCTACACAATCTGTGTCTCAGAGCTGATATTTTCCACAGGGCTCTGGGTCCAATTTGCAGGATCATAATCCCATCAGGACTTGGTGTATCACAAACCCGTTTGACTTGACATGATGTTACTTATCAAAACCCACTGGCTGGAGCCATTTTACAGGGATGCAGCCCAAGCTTAGGTTTGTGCACAGAAATATTCCAGTGGCTCCTTACCAGGTTTCTACTGCAGTTTGCCTGATAAAATGGCCACAGTGACCAAGAGGAAAATAAAGGAGGGTGAACAATAGGGCAGTGAACGAGAGACTCAGCTGGCAGCTGTTAACATCTGGTTCTCCACGTACCTTTAATGATTTTGATGGCCACTGGTACCGTGTTCCTCCACAGCCCTTCCCACACCTCTCCAAAGTAGCCCTCTCCCAGCTTCCTCCGCAAGGTGAACTCCCAGCGCGGGCGCTCCCAGCCGTCCCTCTCGGGGGGGGTCTACCAGGTGGACATGGAATGGCACACTCAGAACAGCTAGCTAGGCAGGAGCTGCTGGTGGAGCCTGCACCAGCCCTTGGTGCCCACAGAGGAGCAGGATGTGATGCTCCACCAGCCCTGTGCCCAGGGGCTGAGCCTGAGCACTGCCCTTCCCTCAGTGCTCACTGCAGGCACAAAACAATGGGGCATCCTCTGCATGAGCCCTGCTGGGACCCCAGTTATGCAAGGGGCAGAGTTTGGAGACTACATGAAATACCAGGAGTTCAAGTCATAATCCACTCCTCATCAGACCTGGCTTTTGTCCATCTCCACCAATAAATAAAAATGAGTGAATCAATATTATTGCATATTATGGCTGATTTAGACTTCAGCTCATTAAGCATTTCTTTTATCCCACACCTTTCAATTTCACTCTTGGATTATTCACATGGTTAATTGCTATTCCCAAGTCATAATCAGTGGATGGAACTCTAATCAGGAAATGAATTGGCAGTTTGGGATTAATACTGTAATTAAACTTATGAGTGCAGCATTAATTGGCATGAAAACTTTATAAAAGCCATGCGTTTTGCCTTATATTCTCAGGAAAAAACTGGAGGCAAATATTTCCATGAATCCATATTGGAGGGGATTGTAATAACTTGGTTTCCAGTCTTTGAGATGGGCAACACATTTCAGAAAATTCTGTGCATTTTGGCTGCTCAAAAATACATATAAATTCCATGCCCAGCCTTAACATGCCTGATCAAAGGTGATGCTGGCAGCTATACTAATGGTGGGCTTTAAATTTAGTTTAATAAAGCTCAAAGCCCAAATGGACAGACTAATTATTTCCTTTTTTCCCCCGCGGTGATTGCGGGGAGCGGGGCTGAGCTGTGCCCGGCATACGCACCGCGGGGCTGCAGGGCTGCAGCAGGGGGCTCTGGATGACCTTCCAGTGCACCGTGTAGAAGGCGAGCAGCTCCTCCATGTTGGGAAAGGGGTGTCCCTTCTGGATGTAGAGGCTGCCCCTGGGGCTCTTGCAGATTCGGAAGTGGCTGACCTTGGCGTGGTTGCGCACTGTGGGGAAGCCCAGGTTGGGGGAGACTCAACTCGTGCAGAGATCAGCCCCTCCCCACCTCCCTGGTGACTTTACACTCTCTCCTCTCCAGATTCCCAGTCTTCTAATTAACCTAAAGCAACACAACTCTCCCCTGGACGGCTCCATCTCACTCCCCACATTCCTTCTGCTCCCACCTTCTGGTCCAGAGGATTCCTGGCCACTGTGAGCCAGGCTCCTCTGGACCACAAGGGCAATGCTTTATTATCAAGGATAATTAATTATCTTCATTGTCAAGGATAATACCCCACAGAAGTGGACTGCTCAGAGAACAGCAGAGCTGCTCCAAGAGGATAAACCAGTAGTGGCCGTGACTCCCCCAGGAACTGATGGTGGGATGTGGGGTTTGCCATGAATTTCTAAGGATTGTTTTATGGGGATAAAACCAGATCATAATGGCACTGCCTGGTCCAAACCCCCCTGAATTCAGATTTCAGTATGTGGGAGCAGCCCAGGTCCTGGTAATCTGGAGTGGCAGCGTATTTTTAAACAACCCTCAGATGACAAAAGCTGCTGGAATGAAATTCTGGGAGTTAGTGCCACGAAACCATCATTAAGCTGCAGTGAAATGTTTATGGCTTTCATACCCCAGACAGGAGCCATGCACTTTCCTTTGCCACAGCGATTCAAGAATCCACCCCTGCTCTGTTAACTTTTGCCTTGCCCTCAAAAAGCAGCCTATTCCCTTCAACAAGGTGCTGAAAAGTGCTTTAAACATTCCCCTATTTTTCACCCCATGCTAAGCAAGCCCGGAGCTGCTCCTCAGGAACAACCTGCTTCCTTTCCCTGTGCTAATTTTATCAGGATAATTGCCACAAGGTCACCTGAGAGAGAGTATTCTCCCTTGCTGCTCTCGCTGTCCCGGACGAGGAAGGAGCCGTGCTGGTTGGGAGGCGAAAGGAGGAGCTGCTCTGCTTCATTTCGGCTGATCTTGCTGAAGTACCAGCTGAGGAGCAGAGCAGAGGGGTCAGAGCAGGGCAAGGGGATGCTGCACGGATGGGTCTGCATCCGTTTCAGAGGATCCTGCACCCTCTGAGCGGGGGAGGGGGAGCTGCTGCTGGGATCCCACTGTTTGCTCTTCCCTACAGCCACCAAGTGCATGGTGGCCAGTCCGTGTCTCAAAACCTGTAGATGTGGCTGCCTGCACCAGGGCTGCTCCATTGGGTGGGCTTTACAGGCACTTGCTGCAGTTTATTGCAGCTCACTGCCTGCATTTCACAGAATCAGAGAATCCAGAGTGGTTTGGGTTGGGAGGGATCCTAAAACTTATCTCATTAACCCCTCCTGCCATGGGCAGGGACACTTTCTACTAGACCAGGCTGCTCAAAGCCCCATCCAGCCTGGTATTGAACACTGCCAGGGATGGGGCATATCCTCCCTCAGTGTCTGGACACTGCTGTATCAAGCTGTCCAGGTCTCAGCTCCATCCCAAACCCGTGAGGTTTACGCTCTTGGGCTGACAGCCTGTGGCAAATATAGCACCAGCCTTCTGGTGCAGTGTGGAAGCTGCTCTGGTGGGATTGTCCTTCTATCCTGCCATGAGAGCAACATCTGCAGACACAGGATCCCTTTGCACTTCCTGACCTGCAGCCCATGGGCAGAACTGGCTCTGAGCCCATGAGCAAATGGCATCAATGAAAACATCTCTGGCAATTGCCTTTTGCTGCTCCAGCTGTGGCAGTGCTGGCTGGGGACCTCACAGCACCAAGCAGCGGGGAGGACCCTGCCAAGCCCTTTTTCTATGCCACGTCACTGAGATTCATCACTAAATTCCGGTAAAGGAAGGCAGGTTGGCCGGCTGCGTCCCGACACAGCGGGATGCACAGGAAGAGGCAGCTCCATCCAGCCTAAGGCAGCCGGGACGTGAGAAGCCAAAAGTTTCGTCATTAGCTGGGATCGCCGGCGTCTGAGAAGCCGCGCAGGAAATTATACGTGAAGGAGTGAACAAATTACCACTCAGCTACGACCCGCGGCTCCGCGGAGTCTGTGTGCTCACGGCTTGCTCCGGCTGGGAAGCCGGGCACGTTCTGCCCTCCCACGCCCTGGCATCACCCTGGTCCCTGTGCTCAGGATGTGGCTGGGCACCAGCTGCTCACGGCCGGTGCTCTCACAGGTGTGCTCACACAGGTACACACACATGAACACACACACAGGTACACACTCACATGGACACACATGGACACAAACAGGTACACACACACAGGTACACACACACAGGTACACACACACATGGACACACATGGACACAAACAGGTACACACACACAGGTACACACACACAGGTACACACACACATGGACACACATGGACACAAACAGGTATACACACACATGAACACACACACACATGAACACACACACAGGTACACACACACATGGACACACATGGACACAAACAGGTACACACACACAGGTACACACACACAGGTACACACACACATGGACACACATGGACACAAACAGGTACACACACACAGGTACACACACACAGGTACACACACACATGGACACACATGGACACACACAGATAAACACACACATGGACACACCACGACACAAACACACACACACACACAGACACACACACACGAACACACACAGGTACACACACACATGGACACACACAGATGAACACACACATGGACACACACACAGAGGCACATACACACATGAACACACACAGGTACACACACACAGGTACACACACATGGACACACATAGACACACACAGACACACACACACACACACACACAGGTACACACACATAGACACACACAGGTACACACACACAGGTACACACACATGGACACACACATGGACACACACACAGCTACACACACAGGTACCCACACATGGACACACACACAGAGGTACACACACACATCAACAGACACAGGTACCCACACATGGACACACATGGACACAAACAGGTACACACACACGCTCTGCTGTAGCCTGTCCAACTGTCCAACTGTCCCATGCCACGGGAATAAGGCAGGGGGCCGACCAGCACGGTCCCAGCACAGCCCAACCAGACAGGATTTGCCTTCCTAAAGGCACACGCAGGGAGGGTCCTTCCCATCCCACCCATTCCTGTCACTGTCCCTGCACATCGGGGACCGTTCCTGGGCTTCTCCCGCCCCTCTCCTTTCCCCCACTCAGCACAGGACAAGCACGGAGGGGTCTCCAGGGTGCCACGCCCGCCCCAGCGCTGCGCTGCCGCACTCGATGTGACTCAGGGCTGGGTACAGAGGGAACAGCAGTGCCTCGAGACGCTTTGCCCGACGTGTCGGGACCAGGCTGCCTTATGCAACGAGGATCCTGGGCTTTCCCCTTTTTTCCAGAGGGCTGAGACATCTCCCGAGCTCCGGGTCGGCTGGGAGAGGCACCGACGGGGAAGAAATCCCCAGCCCTGGGTAAGCAGGATGGCAGCAGTAGCAACAGCTGGTCCTACAGAGTTCTGGGCTTCCTGGCAGGTACCAACCCAAATTGCTTCTTCCCGTGCTCCCAAGTCCTTTGGAGCTGGCAGGGCTCAGGTACAAGTTTCCCCAGCTGCCTCCCTTCCTGCTGGCTTCCCTTTAACGCAGGACAAGAGGGAGAGCAGCCGGAACAAGCAGAAGCCTTTGCTCCCCCGCCCACCATCACACCGCACCCCAGCCCACAGCCATCCCATCCCGTGCCAGAGGGATGCAGCCAGTAAGGGGCACCAGCATCTCTCCCCGCAGGCACATCCCCCAAACCTCCCTTGCTGTCCCAAATACCTCCACCCCACCGCCACGAGCTGCGTGAGCTGCAGGGCAGGGATGCCCAGGGGAGCGCAGATCCCGCTCAGTCCCAGCGCCGCTGATGGCCAAAGCAGGGGACGAGGATGCCGTGCTCCCCGCCGCTGTGGAGGGTGAGCGCTGCCTTTCCCTGCGCAGGGATGTGCTACCCCAGCCCAGTCCCGTCCCGCTGTGGTTCCAGAGCAGGGGATACTTACGGGCGGTAAGCCGAGATGCCCTGGCTCAGGTTGGCCACGTAGGCAGCAGGGACGTAGCCCATGGCCGGCTCCCCCAGCAGCCGCCGGGCTAAGACATACTCGCCCTCCTCTCTGAGGACACGCAGTTTGTCCCCTGCGCTTATGCTCAGCTCCTCGGCGCTGCGGGCTGTGAAAGCGTACAAAGCGATACAGAGAGACGACTTGGGGATGAAGGAAATGGAAGTCGCCTCCGAGTTCAGCGAAACGGAATCAGAGCCAAGATACCCCAGCGAGCAGCTCTCTGTCACGGAGCGGGGACGGAGCTTGTTCCAGAAGGATGTCAGGAAGGTCAAACGCTTCCTGACGAACTGCTCCATGCCCGGTGATGCGGTGGATGCGGTGGGCTACGCCACCGGGCTCCGGGAGGCCGGGGGAAGGGGGGATGCCGGGCTCCTGCCGCCGGCCGGGAAGCTCATCCTGCCGGCCCGCGTTACCCGCACGCGTCTGGGCGCTCGCCGGCTCTTCCTGGCGAACTTCCTATTTCTGAAAGTGAAACTGGTTCATCTGGTGAGGCGAGTCTGCAGGCGGGACGAGTCTGCAGGCAGGAGTCCCACACTCAGACCCACGGGCACATCTGGGAGACAGGCACAGCTGGAGTCGGGCTTGCTGCTCTCGAAGAAGGAGAACGGCTGTTGTTTTATTTAATCATTATTTTAAAGTGTGCTCTGTGCTTCTTACCAGAGCATCATAAACACAGCTCTCTGTTCTTCAAGCAGCTCTTGTCACAAGTGGCTGGCTCCAGTTAATAGTCTTCATCTCACTTGTGTGGGAGGATATTTTTTTTCCGTAGGACAGTAATTGCACCCACAAATGTGGGAGAGTTAAAACAGAATTAAGGAAATAACCTTAGATGCGATGTGAAGTGTTTGGATATTTCCTGGGTGGATACTGTGGGGTTTATAGCATAAGATCCTTTCTTCCTTCAGTCTACAATGACCTCCCAGAGTTACCCCACTAAAGCATTTGCCTCCTCACACTAATGCCCTGTTGCAGAGGATTGCTACGGAACTCACAACCCAGATCCACCAGGATCTGGTGCTCACTAAGCTTCCATCAGAGAAGGGTTCCACTCAGAATCAGGAGATCTTTGCCTGATCCAGGGCCTGAATCAGCCCCAGATGCTTGCATACCATCCAATGCCAAGCCCTGCAATGCAGGCCCCAGCTCTCACTGTCAGCACAGCCACACCTCCCCAGCCCTGGTCACACTCAGACAGTGACATGCTCCAACCCCCCTCCCAAATCCCACCACCCAGAGCCATCAGCCAAAGGACAGAGATTCCCCTCTCACATCTCCTATGTGCACTTTAAGCCACCTAAAGACCACTGCTCTGGTGAGAAATCCCAACTCCAACACCCTAGCCCCCACCTGGACTTTGTCATTTAACTGTTCCATCTAATTAGTGGGAGTTTTGTGCCTGGCAACTCCCCTCCTGGCATTGAGCCCATTATTTTGATCCTCCTCTGCTTGCAGTTGGACTGTGTAGCCCATTTTGGGTGTGTAGCTGGGATTTGAAAGAGGCTGCTTAAAAAGAAATATGAAACATTAATTGTAGGAGTCTGGGCTGCCGACTGCAACTGTGTGGGGTATGAGGAACAAGCTGGACCCACCCATGGGTCAACAGCTCTAGAAATGCTGTGTCCTGCATCCTGGGTGTCCCATGATGGCCAAAAAACCCGCAAAAGCATTTCCTTGTCTGGGTTTTGGACTCAGCAATTTCTGCACCCTCTTCCAGGCAGAGATGCCCTGGGGCAGAGGGCAGGATTGTGGAGCACTCCTCAGCATGGCTTGTGCATTCCTGAACAGATCAGAACTGGAAAGAAAGGGAGTTTTTGATAAAATATTCTGCTCCCTCCTTACCCAAGTAACACCTGAACATATGGGTAAATCCCCCAAGGTCTGGCCTGTGCCCAGCTCACAGCCAGGCCCCCAGTGCCACACAGGGATGTGCAAAGTCTCCGTGCATTTTTCCCACTGTGTAATGTCTCTGTGCATTTTTCTCTCTTCAGCATGATGAGGGGAGCTGAGGATGGAGCACAGAAGGGTTTGCAGACCAAAGGGAAGGGACACCCCCTCTGTTGTCCTTCTGCAGCCCTTGTGACAAGTTTGCTCCTCATGTCACACTCCATCAGGAGCAAAGGGGCTGCCTGGTTGTGCCCTAAAAAAAGATCTGATCAGATCCAGCACAGAGTGTTTGTGCCTCACTGTTTTGAATGAGGTCTCACTGAACTTCTGGTCTGCAGAAGGAGACTGAACTGATTTACCTTTGCTGACCTTTACCAGATTAGATTCTCCAGTGGTACCAGAGATAGACAAGTGCAGCTGATTTCTAATACGCCAGGCTTTGGATCTTGATTTGCACCTAAATGAAAGAGTACTCCCAAATGACAAACATCCCTGAGAACTAAATACTGCCTCTGAGCTGAGCCTACCAGACATGCAGAGCACAGACTCATCCCTGCAAACCTCTGTCTGCACAGGACACACAAGCACAGCTCAGCCCCATGCCACCAAAGAGATGATAAATCACAGCGTTTTTCTAGTATCTTTTTTTTTTATTTATTATTTTCCTATTCAATTCCAGGAGCATCCCTGCTGCTTTTAATCCCTTTTGGTACTATAAAACCCCTAAAAAAAAAAAAAAAAAAAAAAAAAAAAAAAAAAAAAAAAAAAAAAAAAAGAAAAAAAGAAGAAGAAGAAGAAGAAGAAGAAGCATGTCCATAGAAGTTTCTAGTCCTTGTGCTGTGAGAAAGAAAGTGGGAGGATGCAGGAAAAGTGATAAAGATAAGGAAGGCACAGATATCTGATGGATCAAGTATTTTCTCCTCAGTCCCTGTGACCAGCTTACAAGGATGTATTAAAAACCAATCTGTCCACAGATTTGGGGTTGTGGTGGTTACACAGGGACTTCAGTTCTAGCACCACTGAGGAGCACCTCCAAAGAGCACCAAAACCAGCAGACCTGAGCAGCAGAGCCTGCACAGCCCTGGTTTGGCTGCTGAGCACCAGGGAGCCATAAACACAAACAGCACTTTGCATCCACCCACCTGTCAAACACCACAGCGTGGCCTCTCAGCCTAATTGACAGAAACCAGCAGCTCCCCTCCACTAATGAGAGCACCCATTACACTTAATTAGCTGAGATTCTGTTCCAGGTCCTGTTACGTTTACACTTGAAATACATCTTCCAGCAAACAGACTTTTGGGAGGGGAAAAAAAAAGGAAGCGAAGCATAATTCCAATTAGACCCCTAAAGGGGCAGGAAGCTGGGTAATGCAGGTCATGCTGAGGAAAATGGTTTTGAGGAATGGTAGGTGACTCTGAGGTCATGAGATGTGTCACTTGTCACCAACAACTGGCAAGCAGAGCTGGAGATTGAGGGTGACCACTCTATGCCTGGCACCCCATCCTGAAACACCCAACCCTGAGGTTGCTCTTGGTCTTTTTGATGGCATCAGAAGATGGCTGGGGTTTCTTCAGGGCTTCGTGTTTCTTTTTTTTTTTTTTTTTTTTTTTACTGATTTCTCCAGATGTTTCTGGGCACCACAGTGCATTTGAGAAAGCCTCTTAATGAATAGTTTTGGATAGGTATCCATGGGACAGTTCAGGCAAGGAGTGGTGAGTGATGACAGCAGTGCATGGGAAGAGGAGCAGAGCAGAACAGGGGCATTAAAGCAGCTTCAATTTGTCTCTATTTCCTGGGGGCTGTGGAAGAAAGAGGCACCTTGGCAGACTCTGGTCTGTCACCATCGGGGGCAGAGCCCATCCCTGGGAGGCTGACAGGGGCAGGAAGGGTCCAGGGGCTGAGGGGCTTGTAGGCAGTCAGTGCAAAGGGCTCAATACAGTACAGTGGTCCTGGGACAGTGAGTGGTACAGGAGGTGTGAGAGCAGGCACAGCATTCTAGGGTCTCATGGTGGCTCTCTGAGCCCTGTAGAAGTGGGTTGGACTGGTTGGTGGAGAGCAGGAGTGCAGGTCACAGGGCACCTGAAATGGCACAAGAAAGCAGAAAAGCTCTGTGGGAGCAGCTGGAGGCAGAGCGAGCTGTTTGTACAGTGCCTGGCAGGTCTGGGGCAGGAAAACCTTTAAACCTGCAGTAATACTTTTCAGGGACCTGGAAACCCAGGGCTTATCAAGGATCTGAAACAATGGCAAGGAAAAGCCAACCCATATGTTACATTGCACTCTATGTCACATTTCTGAAGCAGTCATTGTTTGGAAAATCTGTAAGGTCCAAAACACCAAATCATGTTGAAAAACAGCCTGGCCAGCCTCCAGGCTTTCCCTTTCTGCTTTTTGCTGAGTTTATTAGCACAGACCAACCTTCACTTGTCCCATCCTTTAATGTAACTTCCAGAGAATGAATGTTCCTCCTAGTACTGACTGCCTGACTGACCTGCACTTCTCAAAACTCCTCTGCTCCTGTCTCTGGAGAAATCATTTGCAACACATAAAAACCATTCACCACCTTCCCCAGCCTGGCAGGTGCCAGGCAGCTGTTCACCCTCTCTGTCAAGGCTGCAAGAATCTCATGAGATGCAGGAGAAGGGAGTTCAGGCTGTGCTCCCTGTGCCCATGAACATCTGGACTGGAGTGCTGGCAGCTCTCTGCCAGGACCCTGTCACTGCTGAGCAGCAGCCAGAGTCCTCAGGCTGGCAGGGGCTGACAGGGACTTTACACAGCCACCTAACAGCTGTGCTGCTCAGGTTTAGGATCAGCAAACAGGACTGGTTCAGAAGTGAGGAGCACAGTGACTCAGATGGGGAGGGGGAAATCTCTGCCAGTTTGTAAGCAAATGATGGATTGCTCCATCTGCCCAGATGTCCTTGTTCCCCTGGGGAGGAACCAGTCCATCCACTCCATCACCGAGCTTTGTGATATCTCTCCCCACAAAGGTCCTTCTGAGGCTTCTTAGGGTTATGACATCAAATGCTGTTAGAATAAACCCACCCAGAGTCCCAGGAGAATAGGCCCAAGAGACCTCACCCAATCCACCTGGTCCATCCTATACTTATATGTTTCCCCATCTCTGCCAAACCAGTTCTTAAAGGACCTCCAGGAATGGATGTGCCACCACGTCCCCAGACAGCCCAATCCAGTGAGTCACTAATCATTACCAGCAGAAACCAGTGTCTAACCTGCTGCATTTAAGTCTATTACCTCATGTCCTATTCATCACCTCATTGCTCCATTCCTTCCCTGCATGGGAACACTGCTGAGGTGTACCCCCACACTGACCCTATGGGGCCCCAGCCCAGAACACACTGACCTTGTACAAGGAGGCAGCATGGTCATCTTTTTCTCCGTTTGTCCCCAGTCTTCTTGCCCTGTCCACGTGTACTGCTGTTCCTGTGGTGCCACCTCAGCTGGCTCTCTAGTGCATTCACCTGGAGGTGAGAAAGGAGCAGCTCTGAGAGGAGTCTGCACCCCTACACAGGTAATCTTTAACCTGTCCCAAATACAAGGAATCTGCATCATTGCACAGGTAATCTTTAACCTGTCCCAAATACAAGGAATCTGCATCATTGCACAGGTAATCTTTAACCTGTCCCAAATACAAGAAAAAAATGCTGGCTCAAGTTTTCTTCACTGAGGTTCATGACTCCATGAAGGACAAACACTGGGGCACCAAGTTTTACCTGTTTCCGTAGGGAAGTGACTGTCTTCTCCAGTTCAGCCACAAGGGACTCAAGATTTTCTCTGGAGGAAGAGCTTGGAGTGGGTGCCTCGTCTCTGGGGTCAGGGATATAAAGTGAAAGGGATTATGTAAACAGCAGTTTCCTGGGTGAGGGAATCATTCTGCTTTCTCCAACATCAGCCTCCAAGTGAGCATCAAACAGATGAGAGCTGGGCTCTGCACTGATATCCTGGAGGACTGGCTTAGCTCAGCATCTCCCTACTGATCCACCCCTGACCCCAGACCTCTGCAGAGGGCCAGATTCAGAGGCCTGAATGGACTGAGTTATTAAAAACTTCTGTTTCATAAAATGGAGGTAGAAGGGGTGATACTACACCTGGGCAAGGCAGGCTTGTGTTTGGCAGGGTTCTCCTCTGGGTAGCTGAAGCCAGGAGACCTCTTGCTTCGGAACCGCTGTGAAAGAGCCCTGAATTGCCCTCGTGTCCGGCACTCTTGGGAAGGAAGGGAAAGCCTGCAGTGAGCACTGGTGTTTAAAGCAGGACTGTGTGAATTGCAGCAGCACAAGGCAGTGCTGCCCTCCTGCACCGTCCACCCTGGACACATCTCTTGGGCCAGAGGGAAGGAGGCAAAAAAGGTGTGGAACAGAGTGGGCATCACTCATGGATTCCCATTTCTCAGATGGACATCTGAACCAGAATGCCCGAAAGGGGCCATGGCAGGATCTGTGGTTTAGTGGCAGAGATTTAGGCTCCCAAATGAATCTGTGAAGTGACACGTGGAGGGGATCATGTCCTGTTTCAGTCTCTCCCCCAGCCAGAGACCAAAGCCCTCTGTGAGGTGGATTTTCACCTTTTCAAGACTAAATGAAGCTAATAAGTTTCCTAGAAAGGTTCCCAAACCTCTCAGGGTTTAAGAAGCATTTGGATATAATAATAATTAAGATGTAATTAAGACATAATTAGTAATTCGCTTTAACTTTTGATCAGCTCTGAACTGTCAGGTGGTTGGAAGGAGTGATTACTGCAGGTCCTTGGCAGCTGAGATACTATATTCTATTCTATTCTATTCTATTCTATTCTATTCTATTCTATTCTATTCTATTCTATTCTATTCTATGCCATGCCATGCCATGCCATGCCATGCCATGCCATGCCATGCCATGCCATTCCATTCCATTCCATTCCACTCTATTCCACTTCATTCCTAATATATTCTATATTCTGTTCTCTTAGCACCCATTTGCTGACACAAGGTTCTCATGGTACAGCCAGAAACCAGCTACAATTTCATAAAAGCTGCTGTGGCATGTGACAAATGCCACCCAGAGTGATCCCCACACCAGTCAGGGCCAGAGCATCCCTGTCCTTACCCTCACAACAATCCTGCCACAGGCGGAGGTCCACAGCAGGAATCTCCTCACAGCTGACCATGCCCTGCAGGTATGATGCCACCTGGAACACGTCTCTCTGCAGCTGCTGAATGTGGTCACTGTTGTCACAGATGACACGAGCCAGGGACGCCTGTCTGATCTGAGTCAGCTGTGCCAGCGTGAAGACTCCAGGGTTCTCATACCAAAATCTGCAGTGGGGTATAATCACAGTGTGACTCAGGCGTGGGAGAGGAGGGAGGGAGGGAGGGAGGAAGGGAGGGAGTGAGGGTGTGAGTGAGTGAGTGAGGCTGGGAGTGGGGCTGGGAGAGGGAGAGCTCCCTGACATCTGTGTGGCAGCACTTACACCCCTCAAAATGAGCATCTGCTCTGGTGTCAGGTGGCTGCAAACATAGATGGCTTTTTCTGAACCCACAAACCCCTGTGCTCCTGCCCTAAGTGCATCACCAGGAAAAGATGTGTCTCGTTCATGCAAGCAGCAAACAGGGACTAGAAGGAAGCCCCTGTGAACATTTTCTAGCATTTTCATGAGATATTGGGAACGTCCTAAATGATTCCCAGTGTTCTGCAGTAAAATGAGAATCATTAAATCAAGAAAAGACACCTTGACAGTGACCGTGACAAGTGCTTTTGCAAATACACTGGACAGAGAACATTGTTCCTCATATCATAAGACAATAAATAATAAAAAATTACAGATTCTGCTTCTCCGTGTAAGGCAAAAAATACCAAAGGATTTGGGATTACTCCAATGCTAATACCTGTCTCCATCTCTCAGCCTTCTGAACTGAGTTGTTAAAAGGCACATCAGTGTTGGTCCCACTCTGGTCCCAGGGACAAGATCCTCCACCATCAGTGCTGGAAACAGGTCAATATTTTTGGTAGTTCCATATAAACTGCAGGATAACAGATATTTAAAAAGAAAAAGTTAAAAGGCTCTCAAAGAGTGGTGATAACATGAATCTCATACCAACATAGAAATTTGTACGTCAGGAACTCATCCTGACAATATTTTTAATGGTTTTATCTAAAAGATAATGGGATGAAGCCTTGGAAGAGGCAGCCAGGGCAGATAGAACGCAGTTTAGTCTGACTGGAAAATAGCTCCAAGGCTCAATCAGCTCCCAAACCACACCACAGCAGTGCCTGACAACATTCCACCCAGAACCAGACTGATCACCTGGAGAAGCCTCATTTGTCTTACTCCATTGTTAAACCACAGTTATTACCCTATCTTAACATCGGGGGGGGGGGGAAGGCGCAATATCTGGGAAGGTTATTCCATGGGTGTACTGGAAGAAGCAGGAACTTTTCACTGACTGGTCTCCACTAATTTTGATGCTTCCACATCCAGGCTACAGTACCTCCTGAGCTTTTCTCTGATCTCCAAGTTCTTTATCTCATTTCGGAGGTCCTCAAACTCCTGTGCAGAGGAAAGGTTGCAGAAGACCCTGAAGTCATTGTAGGGTGGGATGCCGTGGTCTCGCCCTCTCTGGATGTTGATAGCAGCCAAATCCAGTGACACAGAGTGTGCCATGGAGAAAAGTTTCTCCGTCAGCTCCATGTTGAGGAGTTCAGAGGGTACCCGCATTTTCCCAGGAACCCCAAACAGCCCACGGAGGAGAGGGTCTATCCCCCCTTCCTGCATGATCCTGAAAGGGGAGAAGAAGGCCTTGTGCAGGGGGATGTGGCCTTGTTGGATGGGCTGGAAGGTCTCATTCAGCCGGTACAGGATGGGGTTGATCAAGGTGTGCCCGAAGCGGAAAGCGGCCGTGGCAAAGGCGTTGAGAATCCCTGCGTTGATGTTGGGGTTGTAGCCTTTGTACTCACCCAGTATCTTCATCCCAGCCTCCCCGAGGACCTTGGGCAGCCACTGGGTGTAGGTGATGTGCTGCATCTGGGCACCCACAATCTTTCGTGCCTCGTGGTACAGGAGGTCCCCATCCCAGTGTGGGTTGAGGGTGGCCAGCTCGGTGGCAACGCGGTTGTGCTCCCTGAACCACAGCGTGTGCATGGCCGTGAGCCCCAGCTGCTCGTTGGCACGGTGGTCTCCCGCCAGGAAGCATGGCACGGGGCTCTCGTTCTCATCCCTCATGCACTCCGTGGGTGGCCCCATGGCAAAGGGAAGGAGGTGCTTCCCTGAGCTGGGCACAACTTGCCCTTTCTTCAGCAGTCCTTTCTGGCCGCTCAGATCCCGCAGCTCCCACGACTCCTGCTCCGTGCTGCCGTAAACATTGGAGGCGTCGATGTAGGAGGTCAGGTGGTTGATCTGCTCCCTGGCATAGACAGAGTTCATCAGCAGGGAAGTCATCCCACTGCCACAGACGGGGCTGGAGCGCACGAAGAACATGCAGCGCCCGTTCCGCACACGGGGGTCATTGGCGGGGACCGTGATGGAGAAGCAGGGAGGGTCATTGCTGCACACCTCGCTGCAAGCGGCTCCATCTGAGAAACGGGACATGCTGATGGCTGCCACAGTCTGGTCCATGTCATGGTCCAGGAACTGACCCCACTGCATGAGCATGTGCGTGAACTGGTCATCTGGGGTGATGGTCTCGGTGCCGATCATGGCAGTGGAGACAAGGCGAGGTTGAGGAAGGGGGAGATCCCTGGCATCGTCAGCCAAGGAAAACCCTCGGGGGAGGTTAAATCCGTTCTGGTAGGCGGGTTTGAGGAGCCTCTGGAAGGCTGTGAGGGACGCACCCCACATGGGGTGCTGAAGGTTGTTGCAAGAGCCATCGTGGGTCCTGTACTTCTTGTGGAAGCAGATGTCAGAGCAGTTGGGCATGCGGCGGTGTGCAGAGCAGCCCGACAGGTTGGCAATCATGGTCAGGTAGTGAGGGGACACCAGGTCATTGTAGCGATAGCCTGCAGAGGGAAGGGCAGAGCACCAGGTCAGGAATCACCTGCAGCCTCCTGATTCCCGCTGTCCCATGGAATGGCTCTGTGTGAAAACCCCTGTCAGGATGGGCACAGGACTGCCCGGTCTCTGAGCGTGGTGTTGCTGTGGAATTTATGGGAAGCAAAGGAAGCACAGGATCACATCAGGCTCACAGACCAGAAAAGAAGGGGGAAAAAGTTTAACTGCACGAGCCGGAAACCAGGAATGTTGTGACTGGCAGAGCAAACTGTGGGAGTGGTCTCAGTCCCTATTCTAGGTTTATTTTATGTCTCCCTGGGTTATTGCTGCCACCAGGAGTCCATCACCCACCCAAGCTCTACGTGACGAGCAGCAGGAAGCCGTGGGTGACTGCCAGGGATCTGCTGCACCATGTGAAAGGGCTGAATGATGCTGCATTGTGTGGATGCTGACAGGGCAATGAGGAGGCGAGGCTGGCAGTCCAACCAGCCCAGACCAGACCTGCTGCCTGGAGAGAGACTCCTCGTACCCTGGAATACATCCAGGCAGGTAAAAATATTTACAGGCCCCAAACACATGCCTGCTACATGGTGATTCACACGTGTAGGTAGAAGCACACAGTGTACAGGAATGTTTGTTGTATACCAGGGAAGTCCCAGGTAGGAAGTTTTGGGGTCCAACTGCTGCCTGCTTGAACCTCATTAGGTATTTTTGGTGTTTCATTGCTTTGTTGCTTGCTATCCGGCCTCAATAGAAGGAACCTGAGTTGCTGGAACTTAGAGTTTGCAGCTAAGAGGTCAAAGTAGTAGAGACAGAAAAGGGATATCCCACTTCCTCTGGAACAGCACCCAAATACCCCAGAGTTCACATTGTTCTCATTGCCATTTGGAGGGCAGGAAACATCTCAGACCACTCTATTGAGGATCTGAACTTCAGACCCACAAGAATACTTCTTTATCAGTTAAATGGTTAATATTTTTCAAGGAATGGGGTTTTTATAGCTCTCTAAGAAACCTTTACCAAAACAGAGAACTAAAACATTTTCCTGGGTATCAAATTGGTTTGGTGAACACAAGACCAGCCCTTCTGCTGTTAAAAAAACCCATGAGATACAGAAAGAACTGCCACGCAGACAACACATTTCTTGATATAGCCAACATTTATCTGGATTTTTGATGCACCACTGTACATTTTAAACTTCCTGGATGTCTACGCATCATTGTTTTCATTTCATCCTGCACATAAAATTAAGAAGGGAAATGAAATCTCTCCTACCTGTGACGTTCATGTCCACGATCAACCCTTGCTGCACATGTTCCTGAATCAGCTGCAGGGTCCTCTCAAAGATCTCCCCTGCCCTGGCTGTCTCGATGATGTAGGGGTCCCTTGGGTAGCGGAACAGAGCAAGGAGGTCATTGGGAGTCTTGGGGCGCCTGTTTCCAGGAATTAAAAGTGATGCAGAATCATTAAAATTAATCAGCTCTGCTCAGGGCAATGAGACCCTGCAAGCAGCAAGAGTCAGGCTCTAAGCTGGTCTAGTGCTTGGCCCCCAAATTAGTGCATAAGACAAATGTGGCTTGCCTGCACATTGCAGATGATTAAAGAAAGGATAATTTTCCCCAGGAAAATGTGCATATTTAATTCCCTCAGTGTCTCTAGGGGTTTTTTTGCAATAGCAATTTATTTTTTCACTTTTCAACAGCTGAAACCCAGAGGGTTTCTGGCTTAATACAAGCTATCCATCCTTCCAATAAAAACATATATTGGGGTAGAAGAAGAAAGGATCATATTCACTCAATAATTTATTTTTTATTGAGGAAATGGTTGGAATTTTTATATTATTATTTCTGTTCATTCTCCACAAAGTCAGTTGCATTCAAAAAATTACTACTCTGATTATTTTCTTTTTTATTCACTATCTCCAGAACCAACTCCAGCTGACAAAACCCAGACAGAAGTGACACAAGAGATGATGCTCACATATCTCATTTTTCCAGAAACCCAAATGCCTGCTGGGAAGCTCTATCACATCCTACATGGTGCAGCTTCAACCCCCAGCACTCGCAACAACCCCATCGCTTTCCTTTGCGGGTTGTCAGTGATTAAATGAGCTTTGAGAAAGCTTCTTTTCTTGTGGGTTTTTATCACTTTTCTGCTTCAGGCCCCAGCTCGAGGCACTTCCCACACTCACTTGCTGAAGAGCTCGGTGCGTGTGGAGTTGATGGCATGGTCCACGCTGCTGATGGCCTCGCGCAGCGACGTGGCCACAAACGTGTCCCCACTCCGGCCCACATCCGTGGCTGCCCAAAGCACGAAGAAACAACAAAACACCCTCAATTTACTTTGATGTTAATCAGCCCTCCCAGCTCAAGAAAATCTGTGCATCAGCACCAGCTCCAGAGTGACCTCACTGCAGGACTAACTGCATTTCCATTTATAATATAAACACCATGAGTTTATTTTTTAGGACAGATATTCTGAAGAATATGAACTGCCTGAAAAAGAAGGTGTTTTTTTTCAGGAGATGTCTATGGGCACATATTCAGAGTTTTCTCCTGTACAGCTTTGCAAAAAAAAAAAAAAGTCTATTTTGATTAGTGGTTAAACTGCAAAAAGAAATTGTAAAAATCACAGTGAGTTAATCCAAAACAATATATTTACTTCCCACAAAGATACTTCTCAAATTCATGAAATTAATTTAAATATATTGCCCATCCATTAATTTTCTGTTTGCAGAACACTTTATTTATTAATTATTGGTAGTAATTAATAGATATTTATCATAAGAATAGTTCAAAGTTACATCTGCTACATCATTTTAAATCAAAAATACCAAAGTTGTTGTTGGAATACCTTCAGAAGTAAAGACATCACTCCTTTAGAATTACTACAGGATGCATTTTGTAAGCCAGGGCTTTTGTCAGAGCTGAACAAACCAGTTACCAGTTGGCTACTGGTGTATGCTACAGCCAGCTGGTAAATGAGGCATCAATCAAGAATAAACCACTGAAATTATCTCAGGAATAATCTCAAACAACAAAGACATTTCTGACCATTTTCACCTCCTTGCTTACAACCCCTGTAGGGAAAATGTTATTAAATTCATCGAGTAAGCGACTCACTATCCACTCTGGCTATTGCTGGAACAGCTCTTTACTTATATTTTGAACTTTTTTGCTTGTCTTTGATTTCTTTTTTCCTTCGGCAATTTTCCTTACCCTCTAAGAGGTGCAATTTCCACTCGTGACCTCTGGTTTGACCAGCATAGGAGAGCTACTCCTCCTCATTCATTACAGCTTCCCTAATGCACAAAGCAGGAGATTGAAAACCAGACTTAGCTCCCATTCCCAAGAGTGATACACAGTCTGAGGTTGGACTTGATGATCTTGGAGGTCTTTTCCAACCTTATTGATTCTGTGATTCTGTGATTCTATGATTGAGTAGACATTTAAACCCCTGTATTTGCAGTGACAATGTTGTTGTGCTCCTCCCTCCCCTGGTGTGCGAGCTTTCGGTCAGATGATGATTTGTGAGCACGTTGGCACAGTTTAATAAGTTTTTCCCTCCCAGCAGAGGCAACAACTACATGGACATTGACAGCTGGGCTTGCAGGAGGAAGGTTAAGACAACACCTTTGGCTTTGCAGGGAGCAACTGCAGCTCAGCTGAGCAAACAGCGAGGGACAGCTGGGAGGTGCATGGGCTGTCACAATGGAGTGACTCCAATCCAAGGGACCTGTCTGCAAAGAAGCTGAAGAAATAATTTCTTACATAATTATCTGCTCAAAGTGTAGTTGTCAAAAGAGCACAGCACGTCCTTACACGGGAGCCAGAGAAGGCTCTGGGGGAGATACGGTACCAGTGATGGTGAGCTGCATGGCACTGGAGGTGAAGCCAAAGGGGTTCCTTGCTATGCACTCGTATCTGCCCTGGTCAGCCACACCCAGGTCGTGAATGGAGAGGGTCCCGTCCTGGCTGATGTGGAACTTGCCGCTCTCTGTGATCTGGATGCCCTCCTGTTGCACCAGCAAAAGACAGAAACTGTGTCAGAGCATGGAGAGCTCAGCCATCAGCCTGCTCAGCAAACCCAGGGATGGATGTGATGAACAAATGTAGCCACCAGATGTTAGCATTGCTCTTCCAAAGAAACCAAAAGAAGTCCAAGGACACCTGTTTCTAACGGTGAGGAGGTCCCTGCTCAGCTCCGTCCCCTGGCCAAGCCCAGGAACTCCCCACAGGGCACAGACACCTCACACACACATACACACCCCAAACCCCCAGACACCCCCCCCACACCCAGCACACATACAGACACCCCCCACACACAGACACCCAACAGACAGACAGACCACACACACACACCCAGACAGCCCAGAAACACACAGACACTCCCCACACACACAGAGACACTCCCCACACACACAGACACCCAACACACACACACACCAACCACACACACGCAACCAACCCACACCCACACCCAACACACAGACACCTAAACACACACAGA
>VZTR01012658.1:442336-510961 GCA_013400775.1 Chaetops frenatus
GGCTGGCTGGAACAAGTCCCAACCTGTGATGCCCTCACAGAAGTTTCATGGCACAGAATTCAGATTTCAGTTTTAGGACCACCTGAAACTGATGGATTTTTGCTGGCCTTGAGCTGCCGATCCCGGATTTTGCTGGCTCTTACAGCATCACTCAAACTCAGTCTCTCAGCCTGGCTGTTGGCAGAAGTGACTTTAGGTTTTACTTTTTTATTCTTCTGCTTCTTAACATCTTTCTGCTGCCCTGCCACAACCTAATGCTTGCTCTGCTGCTCTCTCAGACTATTTCCTTCTAGTCCCACTGTTCGTTGAGCCCACAGAAAGCTGCAAGTTCACCTCCCACCAGACATCTCTGGGGTAAGTGTGGCTCAAGCATTTTCTGTGCCTGACTGTGCTCAAAGGCAGGGCAGGTGACAAGGAAGGTCCCAAGTGCTGTACTACAGCACAGCAGGAAAGAAGTCAGAACTTCATCTACTGAATTCTTGTAAAGAATAGCGAGGCTGCCATGTGATTTTGAGGGATTGTGGCTTTGCCCCATCAAAGCTAGAACCAACCAGGATCATCCAATACCATCAGCAGGATATAAGGACAAACTGCTTTGAAAAAAAAAAATCAATTTTCAGGTTGATTTTTTTTTTCCAGAGATGGTCAATCAACTATTTATAACATCCTGAAATGCCACTGTCTTCAAGTGACTCTTTTGGAAGGAAGAACAGGACAATATTTGCTGCAAGGCTTTGGGCCTGAGAAACTGCAGTGTTCTCTTAAAAACCCCAAATCAGTGGAAATGTTGGTCATTATCCATGTGTATTGCAAAACTAATGAAGCTGGGAGAGGTGTTGAAGGAGAGAGGTGTTTAATTCTCCCCAGAGGATCTGTCCCTCTCCCCAGGGGTGTGAAATCCTCACGTACCTTGACCCAGGTTATGGTGGGCCGAGGGTCTCCCTGGGCAGTGCAGGAAATGGCAACATCCTGGCCTGTCTCTGCCACCAGGTCTTGGGGGGGATGAAGGAACACGGGGATCACTGTGCAACACAAGGAAAAAAGAAATGCATCAAGCAAAATAGAGAAATCTGTGTGTAAAAAAACACCTCAGCGTGGGAAAAGCAGAGCTGCTGAGCTGCTGCTCTCGCAAGGGCTCTGCAGAGGGGCAGCAGCTCACCCCGTGCTCTCTACCAAGCTCTCTGTTCTCTCTACCAAGCTCTCTGTTCATTAATTTGTGTAATTTATCTTCATTATTTTCTGCTCCTTTGCATTTCTACTTGGGACAATTACACAGGAATGTGCTGCATCATTTAAAATACTTAGTTCAAAGGCTTTCTAGAAAAGATGCTCGAGCTGAAACAGGGATCATGTCTTGTTTCAGGAATTATCAGATGAGGCTCTCTTGAAGTGTTAGTCAGGCCAGATTAAGTAATTATATTGATCTTGCTGGTCTTAAAATATTCTGTGAGTTCTGTGCTTGAAGCTTCTTTAATTTCATGCTTCTAGAGAGTTTCCTTCCCTCCATTCTGCCATCAGTAAAACCCTGCCCTGTTTGTGAACAAGAAGGGAAGTTTGCTTATTTAGAAAAATAATTTATAAGGGAAAAAAGAGAAAATTAAGCAAAAGCTTTAAAAAATTAAAAAAAAAAAAAAAGAAACTAAGCTTTAATAAGGCAAAAGCATGTGATATGTTTTACAGAGTCTTGATTTTAGAAAACCTAAATTTATGTTGAACCTATGACCTGGTAGGTAATGTTTAAGACAAATATATCTAGAGCCAGAGCTAAATGTTTGCTAGAAGAAAACATTATGTTTTGCAGAATATTTTGTTTGAAAAATAATTTTACAATTAATTCTATAGGAAAGACAAAATTTTAAATTTGAAAAAAATATGTATTAGCAAGAATTCAATTAACATACTTTTTTGCAAATTATTCAGTTTTTCCTTTACCAAAGCAATTTTCTCCACGACAACTCCCAAACTGCAGCAGTTTATTTATATTAACAAACCTTGGCACTCTGGAAACCTCTCTTATCATTACCCACCAGCTGATGGAGCCCTCGTGGCCAGATGCCTGCTCCCAGGGAAGTGCAAAATCCCACCCCATAGGAAAGGGGGTGTCGTGGCTGAAATAAACTTGGGAGTCTGAGAAATTCTCAGACTACAGCCATGAGGTGCCTTGCCTGTGAGAAAACGAATGTTTTCACACACTGAATCAAAACAATCCAGTTCTCAGACCAGCTTTGTGTCAACATAGCACAAAAACATGGTAACAACATGCACCTGCAAGGACAATACGTGAGGGTCTTTCTAATTGGTTAGGATAATTGTTTATACCTTTTAGCCTATGGCATGGTAAAGTCAGAATTTTATCTAATGGGAATTTGTTTTCTACAATCTATTCTACATATTGGTGGATTTCTCGATAAAGACTAGACTTTTGCCTTCTGGATTTAACTGGAGTCTATGTGTCATGTTGTGCCTCAACAGTGACAAGGGGGCAGCTCCCTGCCTGCTCAGAGGGTTATTTACCGCGACACCGAGTGAATGCGACACCTCTGCCAGCCCCCCGAGCCCGGCTCACCTCGCGGGGTCACTGAGAGCTGCACCACGAGGGTCCTGATGCCGATGGCGCTGATGGCATGGCACTCGTACTGCCCGTGGTCATGCAGGGCCACCTGCCCCAGCCGCAGGGTGCCCGTGGACAGGACACTGTGCCGCCGGTCACTCGGCAGGGGCCCACCTGGGAGGATGAGCAGTTCCTTAATTCCCCATGACAGCACCCAGCCCCGTCCATGCCAATGTGATTTTTGCTTTTGTGTATTATTGGTATCTACTCATGGCTCTGGGGGCTGTTATTGTGTAGTTACATAGACAAATTCCTGAGGGCCAATTCTGGTCTTGCTTTTTATGGGAATCAAGGACAAGACACCTTTCCAAGACACTTTTTCATATATTAGACATTAACAACCAGCAGGGAGGAGGGCTTCAGAAAGGTTGAACCAAGAGGGGGAATTACTTCATTACCTGTGTTTCTAGTTGGGGATTCTTGTCAATTCTGCTATTTTGCTGAATTTATAAAACTGTACTTGTCCTGTGCCATGTGTCCTTCAACACGTGTGCATTTTCTACGCATTTTCAGCCTGCATTTTTTCATGTTTGCACCTAGAGGCCTCCAATTAAAGACCTGCTTTTATATTACTTCCTACATTAATGTAATCCCAAAAGTGTGTTGTTTTGTTTCTAGATTTTGAAGGTATCACCATCACTGGAGGGGGCTGTGTGATAGTCACACATTTCATTTTCCTCCCAACATCAATCACCCTGAAACACCACCTTTATACACTGAATTTTCTGATCAGCTGGAAAGAGCTGGAACCCCATTTTTCTTTCCTCCTAAGTACTTTCTTAGTACAACCTGCTGGCTTTTTTGACCCCTGATGGATAGCAAATCACTCTTCCATTATCCAAATTGTTTCATCAAATAAGTGGGAACATTTGGCATTGTCTTTCTAAATTTACTGGTCTGATTTTCTGGTTTGGAAACTAATGTTTCAATATTTTCTCTATTTCAGGAGAAAAGCTGAAAACTAAACTGCTTTAACAAACACAAATAAAATTATGAAAACTTGTCAGATTATCAACTTTTTAATATATATACTCCATTTTCCTCCATTTATCCATCCTCTATTTATTCATCCCAAATACCAAAACCCCCCATACTCTCAAAAGTGGCTTTGAGATGAGCAATGGTCCACCACTTCCCCTCCTCTTGTCTTGCTTTTAGCATGTGAAACCACTGTAAAGCTTGGTTGATTTTTTATTTATGGAGTGCTGAGTGCAAACCTGGTTACAAAGCAGTTATGAACTTTACTTATTGTTATTGTGCTCCTTTCTATATGCCTAAGATATATTTTCTGGGAAGTGGAGGAAAACAGGTTAAGGGAGATGGAGAACATGCTGGCAGAGCGGAACTTCAGCTGGTCCTTCTTAACTCGGTGTCAGGGTCATTGCTGTGGAAGCTGGAACACAATACCCACAAGCTCTCCACAGCACTAAACCATTAATTACGGCTCGTGAAGCATAAGGAAAAGTTGGAGGACCTCTGGGCCAAGCATTATTGGCTTCTGTCCCAGAAAGTGCTGGATGAAATCAGTTCAGTGGAGCCAGAGCTAACAATTATTTGAGACTTTAAAAGTTCACCACCACCTGTTGTCCCAAAATCCTTTTTCCTAAGCTAAGAGAAAACTCTGAGGTGTGTCAGTGAATGGTGCCCTTCTGCACCATGGAGCTCCCCAACAGCAGCAAATCAAGGACAATTACACAGAGCTGGCACATGGTACTGCAAAGGGAAATGGTGGAATCATCATCCTCAAAAGTGTTTAAAAAATGTAGATTTGGCATTTAGGGACACAGTTTAGTGGTAAACATCGCAGTGTTGGGTTAAAGGTTGGACTTGATGATCTTAGAGGTCTTTTCCCACACCGACAATTCTGTGATTGATATCCACTGATCTGCAGTGTCCAGATTTTGCCTTGTCAGAGGAGATGGGAAGCCACTGCAGGAAGAAGTGTGAGGCTCTCCATGGGTTTCATGCTGATGAAAACCATCACACTCCTTCCTTGTGACAGGGACCTAAGACGCTCCTTCCTCAGTGCTGAACACCATCCTTGAAGATCTACAACACACCTCCCAGGGGACTGGGTCTGTGCTGGTCACAATTTGTCCTGTGCCACCACTGCAAGTCACCACCCTGGAGCAGCAGTTCAGCTGTTCCCACCCACACCCCATGGATGATGGCATGGGAGAGAAAAGCTGAGTCAAGTCAGGCAGTACCTGCCCTTGTCCAGGTGATCACTGGTGGAGGATGACCCTCAGCAGAGCAGGGGAAATCCACGCTTTGCCCCTCCGTTACTGTCTGATCAGTGGGAATGACGAGAAACCTCGGAGAATCTGGAAGGGAAGGCAATGACTGAGCAGCAGGAAACACTCAGGTGGCAAACTCAGGGAGTTCATGGGAGCAGAACTGGTCACAAGACTCAAATAACACCCTGCTGAACAAACACTATGTCCCAGAACTATATCACAGAACTATATCACAGAACTATTCTGTGACAGAACTATGTCACAGAATCTTCCCAGGATCAGCCTGAGGCCCCTCACCTTGCACTATGATCCTTGCTGTGGCTTGGATGGACCCCTCAGAGTTGCTGGCATTGCAGTTGTACTGCCCCTGGTCCGAGAAGGTGACATTCTGAATGAAGAGCCCTCCAGAGCTGGTGATGGTGAAACGGGAATCCCGTGGCAAAGGAGAGCCTGTGCCAAGGGTCCAGCTGATGTGAGGGTGGGGGTACCCAGAGACCCCACATTCCAGGGTGACACTTTCTCCAATCAGCACTTCAGTGTTCTGTGGCTGGATCACAAAAGTGGGCTTGGCTGGAAGGAAAGGAGAGTTTTAGGAACCAGCTCTGCTGCCTGCTCACTGCTGGGCAGAAGTTGCTTGGACTCCTCTGCAACACAGCAAAGAACCACCCTGGTTCTTCCCTGGCATCCAAATCCTCACTGTGAGCAATGCCCCCAGCACCTTCCTACCACCTCCTCACACCCACTCACTCAGTACTGGAGCATCCCCACACCTGTGTCCCCTTCACCCTCGTGCTGCAGAATTCGTCCCAGACTTCAAACCCCCTCCCCAGTCCCAAATTACCTTCCATCTCTAGGTACCCCTTTTCCCACTCCAGCAGGAACCCCTTGAGCTCAGGCCTCAGTTGGCTGTCAGCCACTCTCTTCCCCAGCACACCAAGAACATCCTGGCACATAGAAAGCTGGGACTGACTCTGATTTAGCTCCACTCCCATCCCCAACCCCAGCTGGGTCCTCAAGGGGTGCACAAATCTCAATTACATGGGGTGCCAAAGTAGCGCAGCACAACTTCCTGTGTCTTGACCTCCCCAGCAATGTTCTTGGCCATGCACTGGTAGACGCCCTTGTCCGACTCCTTGGTGTTCTGGATCATCAAGGTACCATCTTGCAACAGGTTCAGGCGGTTGTCATCTTTCATGTCAATCTTATTACTGAAAAAACAGCCACAAACAAGCAAAATCTGAAAGGAATAAAGACTGGTGGTTCCCCCTGAGGGGATCTGGGAGCTTTGCACTGCAGAAAGTTGGTGTTTCTTGGAGCTATTCTGAGACCTCGTGAAATTGGCAGCAAGAGTTCTGATTCACAGCACTGAACTGCAGCCCCAGCTCTGATTTGCTCCCTGGGTGATCTGCTTTTTCTCTCCCCACTGATTACACAGGACATTTACAGCTCATCAGGAGAGCACTCTGTTCCCATGTCACAGCATTGGTGCCACTGTCAGGCCATCCTGGCCTGGAAAGCCTGTTCTCCTTACTCACTAAGTGCAAATTTAACAACGAGTTGATATTGTTCTTGTGTGCAGCCATTGCTGTTCAAACTCAAGGCTCAAAGGCCTCAGAGGAACAAAAAGCTCTGAGAGGTCACCATGGGACCCCAACACAGCTTGGACTCCAACCCAGTCCAAGAGCTGTGAAACATCTTCCTTCTTTGTGCAATGACCTGCGACTCCTGGATCTCAGCCCGTGGCAGAAGGTCCCAGTGCTGCCTCCCATTTGTCCCAGCATGAAGGAATCTTGGATGGCTGCAGATGATGGAAAGGGAAGAAGGGACCTCTCTCCCCCTAGGACAAAAGCTGAACCCACTATGCAATCTAATCTGCTTGCTGGGCATTTATTTAATTCCCCCTGGTGTCTCCTCACTCCAGCCATATCTCGTTTGTAGAACATTTGTTATCATTATCCTTCTTAAAATGCTGTCTTTGGGAGCCTGCCAGCATTTCCCTAACAAAACCTTCCTTCCAAAGGGACTTAACTCAGCCATAAACTTCTGCTCTGGGCTGAAACTCAGCCTGGTTGGGGGGTTTGCTGAAAAAGCACACATTGATCATTTTTATTAATAACTGAGTCCAGCTCAGGCTTCATCAGACAAGAAGCTCGTAAAGCAGCAAAGCAGCTTCACTTCCACAGTGGGCAACTGCCTGAGCACAGAATATTTTATTGTGTAGCATTTCCCAGAACACTCTGACATCTAGCACATAACCTATACACAAATTTGCAAATTCTGTCCTTCAGTGGAGCACGGTGACTTTTCCTTTTGGAAAGAAACCTCATACCTAGCAGGATCACCCTTTAGTGAGAAGCATTGCAGCAGTTAACAAATGGCAAGCATGGTGGCTGAGAGCAATATGAAACACTCATTTTATTTTTTTCCTGATCAAAAGACAATTGCTTTCAGCCTGCAGTCTGTGTTTATAGGAAAGTTATAACCTCTTGGAATCCATTACAAATGCAGATGAAATACTTCAGATGCAGATGAAAACACCACTTGGATTACATGGTCACCAGAGAATACTGTTAAAAGGAAGGTAAATATAACCCATGAAATAACCATTTCTTTTTTCTTCCTTTTTTTTTTTTTTTTTTTTTTAACGTGTGAACAGCTTTTGCAATTACAGGCAGGCACTGAAGAGCTCAGTGCTTGAAAACCTCTGCCATCCCAGGGTTCCCTGCGTGTGACTTACTTGTTGTGCAGCCAAATAATGGCAGGCTTTGGGTTGCCTTCTGCCCTGCAGGTGAAATAAACTGTGTTTCCCAGGAGCACATCGACATCGTGGGGTTCTGAGGTTATTCGAGGCCTCTCTGCAAAACACCATTTGAAAAAACCCAGTTCAGAATAGCACAAAAGTACCTGCAGCCCGTCTGGGTTTTGTTAGGGCACAAAACACCCACCCTGCAATGCCCCAAGAAACAGGCACCAGCAGAACCCCAGGCACAGCAGCATCCACTCAGAGCCACCCCAAAACTCACTAACACCTGCAAATGTCATGAAGGAACAGCATCATTTCCTGCATCCACTAAAAGCCCTGGGGAATTGTTGCTGTTCCTATTCCCAGTATGCTGGGCAGTGGATCAGTTCCCACAGGCCTGACTGTACAGTGGTTCATTATAGAGCTCAATCCTGTCTCCTCCCAAATAAGCAAAGAAGTCAGTAGCATCCTCATTTGGGTTGTTTTTCTGGCCTTGGCAGCGTGCAGCTTCCTGCTCCACTTGAACACAGAGCCACCTCCCTGCAAGCCACACCACTTCCCTCCCAATGGGATTTCATTCATTATGGCCTTAATTCATCATCCTATCCCTATCCAGCCAAGCCTTTCACGGTGTGCTTCACTTTGAGGTGTATTCAGGCACTAAGCAAGTTAAACATTGAAAGGATGTGCTAAAATACGGAAGAATTTATGGACAAGCCCTGGAGTGCTTGACCTTGATTGAGCAAAAAGCTTATCCATTTCACAATCTGCATGCTCACCAGTAATCCAGTAAAACCAGCTGATTTATTCCTAAAATTGAAAACCTGTCAGCTCCTCCAGTGGAAGGTCAGTGTCCTCACTCCTCAGACCACAAGTTAATGGCTCAGAAAAAACCCCTAAAGGCAAACCCAGCAGAGTTCAAACCCAGCAGAGCCCAAACCCAGCACAGCCCCACAGTACAATTGCTGACCCAGGGCAGATTTGCCCCTCTGGCTCACAGTTGCTCAAAGCCATGGGGTAATGGTACCAGCAGCTTTCAGACTGACTCAGATATCAGCCACCTCCATGGTTAGAGCTTTGTGCTGAACTCCGTATCATTTGTCTTCCCAGCTGGCACACCACCAGAGTGTGGAAGCCAAATGCCAGAAAATCTTCCCACCAGGTGCTCTGGCTGATTTGACAGACACCCCACAGTGTGCCCATGCCTAAACCAGAACAAATTTGCTCTAACAGCTGTTCTGTGGCACTGGGAGTATGTTGGGGACAGCTTGTTGTTTCCCCAGCATGTGTCCCCAGCTGCTTTCCCTAGGCCCTTCTTATCCCCTCTCCCTTGAGGTCACGGACCCGTTTATGCCAACTCAACTCTTTACATTGCTGTGTCCTAAATTAAGCTGTGAAATGGTCAAGATTTTTTACAAAAACAAGCTGAATTCAATGCAGAGCTCTTTGAAATCCAGCTGAGCTCACACATTTGGCTCACAGCAGGGCCATGCACAGCTGGACTGGCATATCCAGGAGGAATGCTAACAGCCAGCCTATGTGGGTGGGAATTTCTCAAACTGACTCTACCAGCAGCAAAGCAGAATGGAACTACACCCAGTGCTTGTGCCAACCTCCACTCAAAAATCTGTGTTTTAACTTACCTCCACTTAAAAATCAGAGCTTTGTCTTTTTCTGTATGAAATAATTTATTTTAGGACTTTTCAGAACAAAAACAAATTTAAAATTCTAAATTTAAAGCATAGCAGCCAAACAAAAGCCATTGGTTACACCACAGTCAAACAAAGCATTCAGCTACAGATCTACTGTTGCTCTCCCTCAGGTTTCCAGTTGTATTTCCAGCCACTGCAGCTCTCCCAGTGTTCCCCTTCTGTTTAGCCTAATGAGGGGTATTTCCTCTGGTTCCTGGTTTAGGCACTCTTGCAGTAGGTCCTTTACCATCCCTACTCTATGCAAGACAACACCCAGCAGCTAAAACAGAACTGCCTCCAACACCTCTGGGAATGTCAGCTTCCTCCTGCATCCCCACTGGGATTTTCCCATTTCAGCAGTGAAGGAGGGAGAAATCAGGATGCCAGCAGAGAGAAGAGGGAGGAAAAGGAATGGAGGAAGCAATTCCCAGAGCAAATCCCAGCTCCAGGGGCTGAGTGTGGCCAGTGGAGGGGTTTGACCTCACTCACCACAGTTGAACTCCTGGGCAGTCAAGGTGACGATGGAGCGGCCATGCAGGTCCCGCGGGGCCTCACAGGTGGCAGCTGTCTGGATGCTGCCCTGCTCTGCATATTTCTGCAGCAGCTCTGCCAGCCACAGCAGGTCACAGTCACAGAACAGGGAGTTGGAATCCAGCCTCCTGCAACAGCCAGGAAAAGGCAGCTCAGGGCTCAAGCCTGCAACTCCTCTGCTGCCCACTTCTCCAGGGGGCAGGAGGGGAACAGTCCTCCCAGAGTGAGGGGTCACTTGGGTGGTTTTGACAGACAACACTGTTTGTCCTGCATTTGGTTACATCTCAAGTGAAAATTTGAGATATCTCACTGTCTCGATGGTTAACTCGGACGCTTAACCAATTAGAAAGATTTAATTGAAAAACTACCATCAACCATTCCAGTTTCAAATAGAAATGATTCAGTTAAACTGGATTATACCTCTTTGGACTAATTGAGACACTGAAATATTGGGTTGTACCCTGGGATGGAGATTTCAATCTTTACTGAATTCTGTAAGAACTGCCTCTGTTACAGCTTTTTCTTTTAGATCCACAAAAACCTCCCCCTTTATTTACAAGTAGATGGGATCAGTCCCTTTCTGTAACCAGGTGTGAGGAGTTGCAGCATTTCTGCACAACTGGAAGAACCTTTATCACTGCAACACAAGCCTGAACCATGGCAAATGGAGCTCCAGTGACCTCCCAGTGTCCCCAGCCTCTTCCCTGCCCTGACTTCATTCCTACAGAATATGGATAGCAGTGCTATCCATAAGGATAAATAAGGACTACAGGGAGATTAGTTTGTGCCTCCTTCCCCACTGACAGTTTTACAGTCGATGGGTCTGGGCCATCCAAAAAATAAGAAAAAAACATGGAAGAAAAATCTAACACTTTCAGAGTCACATATTTGAGAATGTGAGATTTCACACAGGGCCATGACTGAGTATTTTATAGACACCCCAGCTTTTTCCCTGGCACTTCAGACAGCACTTCACAAGATATTCCCTGTTAAAGAGACGTGAAGCATTTTACCTGCTTGCAGAAATCACTGAGGGCTGCAGTGAGAAATACATTATTTTACTGTACTTGAAAACCATGGCAGAACACCAAAATTCTTTACCTTTTGCTTTTTTTCCCCCAAACACATCATAGAATTTATTTCCAGAGATCATAAAACCAAAGCAAGAAAGAAGTAAGCTTAATAGACAGACAGGTTATGTGGGAATAGCACCCTGGGGAATTCCTGAGTGGAAAGAGAATCATGCCCCTTGGCACCCCTCTGACTAATTTCAATCTAGAAAAGGAGCCTTTTCTTTTATGACTATGATTTCTCTTTCCATGTTAGATACTGATCTACAGACATGTTCAAGGTCATATCCATGACCTGGGCTTTCTACATTTTTCAAGGATGTTTTATGGGCTCAAACTGTTGTGAAGACTTTCCAGGAACATTCATTCCTGTGGCATTATTAAGCTGTAAGCTGATTATAATTAGACACCAGCATAAAGAAACTTCTAACTGCTTAAATAACCTTTCAGGTCCAATCAAAATTGTTTTATAAACTTAGCAGTGGCCTTAGAAGTGCAACAACTAAAAGCTTTGCCAACCAGACACATTCTTCCTCAGGTCCTGCCCATCTGATTGAAGATAAGTCCTCTTTGCAGGCAATGTTTTTTACTTACAGCCGTTTGAGGGATTCCAGTTGAGAGAATGTCCCTGGATGAATCCTGGAAATCTTGTTGTTGTGCAAGAATCTGCAGTGGGAGAAGACATGCCAAAATATTATTCAGTATTTGCACTGTGGGGATGGTAACACCCCAGGTCACAACTTGGTTTCAATGCAAAGGCTGCTCATCAAAATGGAGCTCAGCTTTTAAATTCCACGTTTGTTTCCAAGAGCTGGAGGGATTTCATCCCTCGGTGGGTGTGATGTAATACAGCAAAGCTGAGAGCAGGTGTGGGCTGGAAACTGTGACTCAGGATATGATGAAACAGGTTTAAACTGGACCCTTCCAGATTCTCTGCAAAGGGAGGAGAAAGGGCACAAAATCCCCTCAGATTGGACCCACCCTCTGTTTCCTGAGCCTGGGTCAGCCCCAGTTAAGAAGGGACCTTTTCCTTCCCCTGTGCAGATGACACGACAATTTTAAAAAGGCAGCCATTGGTGTTAGACAGCTCCCACCTTAGATTCAATGTTTAACTAAATCCATGAGCCAATCTAATTCAGACAACAGCCACCTAAACTGGGCTTATCTCTGAACAAAACTGAGGCTAATTCTCACTTCCAGAATCTTAGCACACACATAAAACTCCCCAGTTCTTAGGGAAAACCCTGATTGTGCTGAAATGCATCAGTGGGGACCAAGAGGGGATAATTAACTCCCCATTCCCTAATGGTGGGGGAATTTACTTATATGGATTACATCTAAAACTCGTAAGAGACCATTGATAAAAGATATGAACTAATTTTAGTAGGTGGTGGAACAGGAGAGAACACAAAAGCAGCACAACTTGGGCGCAAATGCTTGCATACACACGTGCACCAGAGCTCAGCCTGGTTGCCCAGCTTGGAGGCTGAAAACCCTTCCTTTAAAATTTAAATCCAGAATTTTTGTTGGATCCAATACAGTGACTGAGATCAGCCATGTACTAATCCAGGTCTAAATTTTCCTAAGGGTGTGGGATCCCACAATTTTATTTCCTTGGCATGTATGGATATAAGGCACATTTCCACACAGCCAAGAAAAGTCTGCTGGTTTCTCCACGGAGTGGGAACCACACACGGACTGTTGTGCTGGTGGATCCTTTACTGCTAGAAGCAATCCTGGGGACCAGGAGACTCCATTTCCTTGCTGCTTTCAAGAAGGATGTGTGTTTTTCTTGCTAGACTTTCTTCTGACTTTATCCCTTTTCCACCACCCTTTTTTTGCTCACTCTGCCCAACAGTGACTAATGTTGCTGACCTTATGCTCAGAGTAAAATTTCACTTGGCTTGACCAGCTGCAGGACTTTCTGCAGATTTACTCCTATTTAGATGGAAAGCGGAACATAACATAAAATGGGAAATTGCCTTCACATCCTCAGTCACCCTAGTACTCGGCAATTATGTAAAATCTCTTTCTTTAAAGAAGTTTCTTCTTCCATTTTGAAGATTACACTCCATGCTACCAAAACTGCTACACTAAATAAAGGGGTTTTCACCCTTTTCCTCACCCTCTTAGTCCCAAGAAATATCCCATCTTTACTCACAGCCTTTCAAGTTTAGGCAGGTCACTAAAAGTCTCCAGCTCCAGACTTTCCAGGTAGTTGAAATGCAGGTACCTGTGAGACAGAAATCACACAGAAACCACACACAGATTGCAATTTAAGAGACACAAGATTTTCCCAGATCACTCCACCAGTGCCCCCAGCTGGTCACCACCCATCTCAGGGCAGGTGTTGAGAAGCCAGAATCCACTTTAGTGTCTCCAGTTTCCACATGCAAACACAATAGCCAACATGGCCTTTCTGCTAACACAGACTAATATTTTCAGTTCTACTAAAATCCAAAGTGTGACCTGCCACTCCAGAGGCCTGAGGGACCTCCTGCCTGTCCCAGGTCACCTCTTGCCATCAAGAAAAAACCTGGTGCCTGCAGAGCAACTCCACAACACCACAACACCTGAGCCTTCCTGTTGCCATGAGCTGTGACATTCACCAGCACAACTGACATATTCCTGACCTTTAGATGGATTTTGTACAGTCCCCAAATTGCTGAAACTGTTCCCCTTTATTTTACACAGGCATAAATTTCACAGCAGGCACAGATTAATCACAGATCTACAAATACTCATTCTATTGTAGCTGACTGCATTGAGAAATAATTGCCTGAGCCTCCACATGGCTGTTTGATTTGTAATGGAAGGATTAATGATAAATGGCTCAGTATCAGAGCACAAACTGGGAGAGGGTGACTCAGATTCTGCACTGGAGGGTCATAGTGGGGAAGACAGGGACATGCTCTAATCAGTCCCAGATGTCTGCTGAGATTGCTTTGGACCTTGAGGAAAGCATCTGAGCCTGTCCATCAATTGGGTTATGCTTTTTCTTGAAAAGCTGGGTTGTGGGGGACAGGAAAATGGGGTAGGATTTGAGCAAAGCTAATTCTTTTGAAGCTAAGCCTGCCTGGGATTGAAAACAGATGGGACTTTCAGCAGGTTGTTTGTTGGTTTTGTGGGTGTGTTGGTTTTGTTTTTTTCTTTTATTCATGACATGAAGTCTGGAAGGCTCACTGCTGAAATATCCCTGTGGGCAGCATCAGCTCTCTAAGCTCAGCTTAGAGCCAGTTTCAGCTTCCTAAATTTTCTCCCAGGCATCCTTGCTGAGCTGGCTGATGAAAAACCACATTCTACACAAGCTTGGTGGCATACCTATTGTTAGGATTGCTTGAAACTTCCAATTATGCTCTGTCCTCTTGTGCTGTCAAGTTGGATCCTATTCCTTTAACAGCACAATCCTTGGTTACATTCCAGCCTTATAAACGCTGTGGCTGGGAACAATTCAGGAATTAGACCAGTTTCACCTTTGGTGCCTGTTCTCCAATGATGCAAATAATTCCTGTATTTCAATTATTTAGGAAGAATAAATCATTAGGAAGAAGTTCTTCCCTGTGAGGGTGATGAGGCCCTGGCAAATGTTGCCCAGAGCTGTGGCTGCCCAGTCCCTGAAAGTGTCCAAGGCCAGGTTGGATTGGGCTGGGAGCAACCTGGGATAGTGGAAGGTGTCCCTGCCCATGGCAGGGGATGGAATGAGATGAGCTCTAAGATCCCTTCCAAGCCAAACCATTCCATGTTTCTCTGATTCAAATATCCAAGCTCATATTCTCTCCACCAGTCCCAAGTAAGAAAAACCCAATCCCAGTTTAGGAAGACACGTCAGAAGAGTCAAACTTCAGTCTTCCGATCTCACCTCGAGACTGGTGCAGTAAGAGTCAAAAATCAAAACTTCTTTGAATAAACAGCAGAGTTTTGCCATACACAGAAGGGGAGCAAATGGGGACTGTTGGAGTGTCACTGTGATGGGCTCCAGCTGCCAGGAAAAGACGAGGCTCCCTCCATCCCAGATTCCGTACAGAGTGCCAGGCATCTTAGGGGAAGGTCATTACTGTGTTTGTTTGGATCCATCCTCCTCCCCCATTGCAATTTCCAGATGCTCTGCAGCATGGCAGCACCACCATCCTGGTAGCTCCCAGGAATACCTGGCTGCCCCAGCTCTCAGCTGGTATTTCATCCATTCATTCCCAGCACAACTTTGGATGAGAGAGGAACTCAAACAGCACCCTCAGTTTAAATGAAGGACCAGATCTGACTCTCTGCTGGAGGAATCCCCAGACACAAACCCAGCAGAGCAGCTGCCTTCTGCTTCCAGCCCTCCTGCAGACCCATCTCTTCTCCCATCATAAGATCCTTGGAAATAAAGGCCATCAGAAGCACAGCTGGGTTTCTCCTCTTCTCCAGAGGTTTAGAGACAGGGGAAAACATATGGAACATCAGTAGGAAGAGACCTCAGTACTAACTAACCAAAACCAATACTCAGAAGAGCTGTTTTCAAACAAACCCAGTGTAGTCTGGCAAATCTGGATGATAAAAGAGCAGAAGCTTCATCCTGCCCCTCACTAAGTGCCTGCTGCCCTCCAGGCCTGGGAACACAGCACACAAAGAAGGCTCATCTGTACTTACAGCTGCTCCAGGGAACGGAGCCCATGGAAGGCATGTTGTTGGATGCTCTGAATTTCATTTTTATAAAGGTAGCTTTCAAAAGGAGAGAAAGGAAACAGCATTAGGCCAACTGACCAGCAGTTGTCTTCTAAAAAGTCACAGCAAACAGTGGTGACCCTCAACCCAAAGCAGAACCTGCTGCCTGGATTCAAGGGCAATGTTTTGTACCTCTGACACTGAACTTCAAACACACCCAGTAAGTCCTTGACTGGCAAATATCAAAAGTGGGTTGTTAGATTTTAAAGAGGTTAAGAAATTACTGAGCTATCGACTCACAGGTATTTCAGGTTCTCCAGATCTTCAAAGGATCTTCTCACAATTTGTTTTATCTGGTTATTGTTCAGCAGCCTGTTCAAATCAAGAAAGAAAAATACAACTGATGAATTCAGCACATGTGAGATTTATGCCATTTGTGTTCTTGGAAGCCCACTGAAAAATCCTGAGCCCAGGATTCACAGAATTTAAGATTTAATGGTGTTAGCGTGTCAGAGTTTGGGTACTCACACCAGCCAAGGCAGTAAGAAGGTTTCTCACCGAGAGGTGTCAAGTACTTCCAATATTGCGGTGTTCAAAGTATTTTCCTCAGCTTTTGCCACAGTCTTCACCACAAAGTGACAATTTTGTCCAGGAAAGGGATGAAGGGATGAGAGACAGGCAGAAAGAAGCAGAGGGGAGTGAGATATTAAATCATTGCTGCCACTCTTGTACAACCACGATGGGTTTTGGAGATGCCTGGTTGTGTTCAACAAGTGAGCAGGGGAGTGCAGTTTTTAAAAGTACAAATGCAGTTTAAAACATCAGCTCCCAGTGGAGTTTTAGGAGCCGTAAAATGGTGATAGCTTTGCTCTAACCACTTTTTAACTGATACCTGCAAATGAGAAAGAAATAAATTCAACTTTCACTGCTGAGGCTGCTCAGGGACAACATCTTTCAGTCTCGGGAGCCTTGTGCCAGAATTTAATGCAAAACCTCTGGCCCCATGGCACTGGAAAGCCACATGTGACTTGTGTGTGCAGTTGCCATGACTGTGCATGCCGGTGACCAGAAAGAGCCCAGCCCTGTCAGAACCATGCTGTGTGCAGCAGTGTAACCACACAGCTGAACCCTGCAGAACCCCCCTGCAGTCCCTGCCAAGCCCAACATCAAGGAAACACAATAAATCACTTATAAATAGCTCTGTAATACACAAAGTTTAGCTGCTCATCGTGGCTGCCAGGCCGTGCTCCTGTGGGTCTCTTGCTCTGTCATCCCACTGATGCTCAGCTCTGGCAAAGCTCAGAGCTGGGTGAGCTTTTAGAGCTGAATAACCCAGAACAAGGATTTCACCAGCCACCACTAATTTTAAAAATTCCTAAATGGAGCTGTGGGCAGAGAGGGAATCTGTGACTGTGTACTGCAAAGGCTCCTTTTTCTGGTTTTGTAGGAAAAACAGCAATTCCCTGTGCAAGGAGACAGACCTTACATGTGTTGGGTCACATTCAATACATGCACTGAATGTACATTTTACAAGTTGATTTTTGCCATAGCTCTGCTACTCAGGAACGATCTGCCATCAGGCAGCAGGTGAGGAGACAATTCAGCACTTTCCCAGCAGTAAAACTCAATCTTCTGCCTCACTTTTCTGGAGAAAGAAGAGCAGCCAGCCTCTGGCATTATGAACCAAGGTCTTTTCCCAGGCAAAAACAGTTTGTGCAGATAAAGGATGGAGAGAAAACACAGACATGAGGAGAAATGGTAAAAAACTTATGTGAAAAGAAGATGAAGGTAAAATCAAACACCTCAGGGATGACAGAAGAGATAAAGGATGTCAGAAGCACACACATGTGATGGCAGCTTCACAAGTTCTCTCCAGGCACCTGAGTCACACCAGCTTTCCACCAACTTTTTCTCAGGTGGAGAATTACACTGAGAGTCAAAAAAAGCATGTAAGAAACTGAAGAGCAAACAGCTTTGGAAGCCAGGTAATAAGGTTGAGAAAAACCTCATTATCATGGATTTGACCATCCTCCCTGGATTGGCTGCCCTGATACCATGGCTGTGGGTGCCACTGCCAGACTGCACATCCCCAGGGCTGGGCACAGGCAGCCTGAAGAGGTGAAGGCAGAGAAAGCTGGAAAGCTCCTGCACAGTTGGAAGCAAGGCCTCCACACACATGGCTGAGGTCAAACAGCCCAGGCTCACTCATAAGGATGCAAAAATGATGTCAAGTCCTTGGAACACACGATTCTGCTTTGACAGACAGCTATGCTGAGTGGAAATACAGTCTCTGAGCATCAACCCAAAAGTTTATTTGATGACTGAACACCCCAGGGCTGAAAATAACTGCCTGAGAGCAGTGTGGGAGAGCGCTTTTGTCTATTTACCCGGAGGACAAAGACAACACAGGCACCAGCCCTGCTTCCCTCCCTGCCCCTATCAACTTTCATCTCTGGCCTGAGCAGGACAAGGCAGCTCGTTCTGTTACCTGATCCTTGGCCCCACTTCTGAGCACACAACGGGCTGGCAGACCAGTGCCAGCACCACTGGATGCGAGCACCTGTCACACAACTGGCATTGGCCATTGGCCTCCCAGGGGACAGGTGACAGTGACCAGGTGAGCAGGGTCACACCAACAGCCTGAGCAGCCCCACGCAGCACCACGGTCTGGAGTCCTTCACTGATTGTTGTCTTTAATGCTCAGCGTTCAGACCAGGACTGATCTCCACTGGGATTTCAAATTGCATTATGTTGTCTGGCTGTGTTTTGGGGCTATTTAAAAGCATTATCCCAGTCTGTTTTGTTGTCTTGGCTATTTTGTACAGTTCAAAGGAGTGTAATCACTGACCCAGCCAAATAAGATGAGTCCTGGAAGTTCAGATGGCAAGCAGCACACAGGGCTCTTATCGTCTGATACTTAATAATTTGTTCATCGCCTGATTTAAGAATAAAAAGTGCATGGAAGAAGCCATCTCTGCTTCCTGCCTCAGGATTCTCCATTGGAATGGAAGGATAAGTCCTGGAAAACACTCGAAAATGAGATAATTGATGAAGTTCATAATGGCCCACTTATTCCAAAATGCTGCTTTCAGAGAAATCCATGGACAAGGCAGCACATCTGGCTCCTAGAAAGGCTCTGGATGGCTCCTGCACAGCTGTCTGCTCCTTGACTCTTGTGCAATTCACCCAGGCAGAGAAGTGTGCACAATCCTGGAATGGCCTGGCTATCAGTCCCAGCTGCCATCCATAGTAAAAATGCCCAAATTCCTGCTACCCTTAGAGGGCTGAGAGCTGAGATCCCAGATCTGCTGGTAAAAAATGCCCTGGCTGACAGAGGCTGGAAAGATCATTATCTTAAGCACACCCTGTAGTAAACCAGGCTAAATTAAAAGTATCAGAAGCACATTTCCTAGCAAAAGATGGGGTATTCCCATTCATGCCCTGTCGCCCTGTTTTTGAAAGCCTTCTGAAAAGTTTATGTCCTTGAGTCAGATTTTCTCACACACTGTACTAAAAACAATGGTTTTGCTTACATTCCTTCCTGAAAAAGGAAAGCTGACTGACTGGTCACTTCACCAGTCTGGTTGAAAGGTGGGATTTCCTCTTCCAATCCTGTCACACTCTGCAAACCCTATATAAATGGTGTATCAAAAATAAACGGCGCTTCTTTTGGGGGCCTCGGCTGTTCTCCTAATTGTGGAGGATCGGTGTCTTTCTTCCGTGACCTGGTGCTTGCAGGGACCATAGTGCCCCATGAACTGGACTCCAAATGAGTACGAGAACTCAATCACACAGGTTTTATTCCTGCAAAACTCTTCTGGGATGTTTGAGATATACAAGCACCATGAGATCTGGCCCAGATTCACCAAGAGACCATTTTACATTCAGTTTCCTTTAGATTTTATGTCCTGACTGCCTCTCTGTTCTCCTTCCCCACCCTCTCTCCAGGTTGCCAGACACAGGCTTAAGTTGCATTAAATGAGTGCTTTTCAGTTTTGAAGAATGTATTAAATGATGTGACAGGATAGAATTCAGACTCAAACCACGTTCTCTTTCCTTTTTTCCTTTGACAGTCCACATGCTACAGTCATTGTAACAAAACAGCTATTTTTTTCCTCACGCCATTAATAGAAATCATCATGTAGTGTATTTAGAGGGGGAGAAAAAGTGAGTTTTATGTTCAACGACACATTCCCCCTTGTTGACAGAATGATCTGGAATAGCCATTTCCCATAGTAAAGGGAGAAACTTTGATTCTGAGATCCAAGCAGGCTCTGACGTCCCCTCCTTGCTGGCAAGAACACATTCTGTCAAGAGTTACTGGAGTGTAAGAGACAGAAACTCCACGTTACTGCTTTGTTCACCCTGAGACTCTTAACAAGCAGCACCTAAAGCAGAGCTGCAGGGCCCACCAGAAGTGGTTTTGCTCTCACCTGAGCAGAAAGAGAAATATGATGTGAGCAGTGACAGGACAAAGGGCCAGGCAGAGGCACAGGTAATGTGGTCTCCACAGAGCCCCTGTTCTCTAGGGTGCTCCTGTCCCAGGAAGAATAAAACACACACTGAGGGTGTTGAGAAGCTTTGGTCCCTGGGTTGGACATTTCCACGGATGGTGGTGGAGAGACCCAAGCAGCAGCAACCCTTTGGCTGTGGTTTGAAAATACAGCAATGAACCAGCTGGGTTGACAGGGCAGCACTGACTCCTGTAAGGAGAACACAGGGCTGTCATCATCCACCCCCACCCAAAAATGACCTAGAGGAGCAAAAGCTGGAAAGCAGTGAGAGGCTGTGCCTCACCACAGACTCACAGTGTTTCCTCTCTCTCCCACAGCCCAGCACCTGCTGTGAGCTAATGTTGGCTTCAGCAATGTACCAAGTGATGGCAAACTGCAGCAAAGCAGCTGTCCTGAGCTAGGGGGTGGTTTTGGATGCCATTCAAGAGGGTTTTTCCCTCACTCTCCCTGCTACTCTTTTTTTTTTTTTTTTTTTTTTTNGTACCAAGGTGACATATTAAGAATTTAAAAATACATGCCATATCTGCTTGGGAATAGAGCAAAGCCAATGGGAGGGGACAAGGAAATCTTACAACTCTCTAAGATGTTCAGCCCAAGAGAAGTTCTCCAATTGCACACAGCCAACAAGGAAGCTGCCAGTGGCGCAGGATTTGGGATAACTGCTCATCATCACCTGTGGTGCTATACCAGGAGTCCCCAGCTGGAAGCAAACAGTGACTGTGTCTCCTCCACAAACACCGCTCCTGTTTTTAATGTTAAGGTAGTGCTCTGTAATTTATCAAATCTCCCACACCCAGAGGAAAGCAGAGAGGAGCCAGGGGAGGGTTTGAGCTGTTGAACAGCCCCACTGGATATCCACACAGGCTCCTCTCCTGTCATGCTCCCAAACCATTTCCCTGCATCCAACACAGGCTACAAAGGTTTCCTTTTAAGGGTGGTTTATAAACTGTCAAACTTGGATACAGAACAGCCACCCTGCCCTAAAGGAGATGGAGAACAGAAGCTTCACCAGAATCTGTTGCTTTTGCTCTGCTATTAGAGGCAAAAGCTATTTTAAATAACACTTATTTGCTTATAGAAGATTTATTTAAATTCAATGTCAGAAAGCTGCAAGCTCAGACCTCTGCACATGGAACCTGACCTATTTCATCCTCCGAACCTCTCACTTCAAATTTTCTGGACAAATTTTTGCAGGAAGTCTCTCAGGGATTTTAAAGGATTTATTCTCCTTATCACTTGAAAAGCTATCTAAATCCTTGGGCAGAATTTACCATCTAAGAAACATCAGCAAATTCTTCAGCTCTTGTCAGTTTTGATATGGGAATTGGACAAACTAAAGTTCCTGGAGAGAAATTTGCTCCAGGAGTGTGAGCTCCAGTATTCTCTCAGTCAGTTATCAAGCTCCTCAGCTGTGGGAGTTAACTTCTACAAGTGTGAGAATAACTGAGAATTCCAGTTTTCTGGCCAGACCAGGAAATACAACTAAGTGTAAGAAGCACTATCTAAATTGAAAGGTTTCCTTGGCAAATCAGGTTGATTTTCAGAATCTGAATATAAAAATGCAGTATTTTGTTGGAGCAGTGTTTCACAATATTCCAGCTCTGACAATGACCACAGGACATTGTTTAGAGACAGCAGGAATGTCTGCCCACCACCTGTGAAAAGACATTGTTCCTACTACCCTGGCATCCCAAATCATGAGATCAGGGGTGCCAGGGGATACATTCCTGCCTGTTCCCTCTAGTATCTGTTTGTGGACTTGCTGTCCTTGAGGTCCCTATCCAGGAGGGTGTGAAGACAAAAAGGAAAAAGAACTGGAGAAATTCATGGAGCACAAACAGGTGTTAGAGAGAGAGAGGTCTTTCCCTCTCAGTCAGGCTCCATCTGTATCCACCTCCACTCAGAGTGGAGGAGCCAGAAGACAGAATCAAAAGTCCTGCACAGGTCAGAGAGCTGCCCAGTCCCAGGGCAGGATTTGGGACTTCTTACAAAGCTGGGCAGCTTGGGTGGAGCATCTCTCCCAGTGAAACCCTGCCAGCATCCTCATTTTCCCCAGGGCTCGGCTGAAACTCGCCTGGTGGTCCTGAGAGCTGCTGCCAAACATCTGCCTGCATCACACAGAGATGACATCATCTGGAACCCTTTGTTTCCTCCACTCAGGAGAGCTTCAGGGGTGGAAGGGCAGGGCTGGAGATCAAGAGGCCTCAGCAGAGCTTTGTGATATGGACTTGGACTCTATTATCTCTCTAGATTTTTTTTTCTCATTTCTCACTGCATCTGACTCTATGTCAAATGACAGAAATCCATCCAAAGCATCCTTTCTTCCCTATTAGTTTTGGCAATTAAGTACCACACAGTGCTGTTTGAGACTAACCTGGGCTGTTCTGGATGAACAGCATTAGTGGCAATAAAGATTTTGACCAGCCCATGATGACCACCTGTCCTGGGCCACAGTCAGGGTACTCTGGAGCATCCAGCAGTCGTGGCTTGGCCACTCAGTCCCATACACAGAGTGGAACAATCTTTGGCAAATGTTGATTTTTCAAAGATAACACTTCAACAGGTCTCTATAATAAAGTTCTGCTGTAATCTCACTTTTCCTACAACCACTTGGAGTTGACTGAATGCCTTATTGCCCAGGTTTGCCTCCCTTCAGCTCTGCCACCTTCACAGGATCAGGGACTTCAGATCGTTCAAGGCCAGACAGAAAAAAACAACCTGAACTTTCAGTTAGCATTTGGGATCATGAATGTATGAACATCTGTCAGGTTCCCAAAAGAGCTGCTTTGTCTCACTGAGGAATTCTGGCTTGAACCTGGAAATCCTACGGCTGTTAGCACCATGTCACCGCTCAGATAATTAGATCTGAGTCTCAGCAGCCCAACTGCATCCAGGACAGTGCTGTGCTGACACAGCTTCTGGTTCTGATTTGGGAGTTGGTGTGTTTGCAGCTCCTTGGCTGCAGGGTGCAGATGAACTCAGATCTGTCTCCAAACCTGCAGCCCTGCAGCAGCCAAGCCAGAAGGAGCAGAGGCTCCCAGGATTTCCTTTGGGAAGAGTGAGAAGCTGGTTATTGGAGTAGTGTGTACAGTGATCTGCGTGTGGGGTACAAGGCTGGAGGGGCAGCTTTCTACCCCCATTCATATCTGGGGTAGGATGGCTTTAGGCACCTCTTTTAGGGCAAGGCATAGGGGGAAAAATGGCATTTGAAGGATGCTCAAACTCACTTAGAGTAACTGTTGTGGTTCATGCATTCCATGAGACCATGGAAAGGAAGAAGATTTTAATCCATACCTCCACTGTCTTGATCAGTGAGAACCTATTTTTGGGCTACTCCAAGGTCATACTTGCTCAAACATCCTCAGTCAGTGCTAGAGCTCATCATATTTTGTTTTTAAACAGGTTAATTGTGAAAAATGAAAGTTATAAAACACCACATTTAATTTTAAAAAAGGGTAAGAAACAGGATGCAGGGTGGAACACAGGGAATTTTAAAACTTTGGCTGGATATGCACAACTTGACTGAAATAACTAAAAGCCCAAGACCACTTTTAAGCCATTTTAGGGGACAGTGCTAACACAAGTAATAAATAGATATCCTCAGTGTGCAACTTACAGTGTGTTGAGGTTCTTCAGTCTTTTGAAGGCTCCAGGTTGTATCTCCTTGATGTGATTGAAGCGTAAATCTCTAAAAGCAGAGGATATAAACAAGCCATTAGAGCAGGGAAGGGAGTGGAGAAGGAGTGGGGACAATGATTGGGGTCTGCTCTTGTCTGCAAAGTCAACCAACAGCTGGGACAAGCCTAGACTGAGAAAATTCTTTATTCTAATTCCATAGAAAACCAGACACTAAAAGTACTCAAGGGATCATTCCCATGAGCACCAGAAAAAGTCTGCAGCAAAACACCCCAAGTTCACGTGCAATTACTCTTGCATCTCATCTTGAATTGTAAAACACACACCACCACATGGAGCCATAATTTAGCTCCCTGCTAAAACTATCTGTGCCCTAAAATGGTTAAATCTGCTCAAATAACCTCATATAATAAGCATTTCCCATTTTGTTCTGCAGTGCTCCAAGATTTACAACAGCTTATCGCTGCCTGCATTTCAAATCTGTGCCAACTTCAATTAGAAGTACTGGAGTCCAGGGGATTCTGGCAAATTTCAAGGGCTGCCCATGGAACTACATCAGCTTGGAACTCAAAAACACGGGGTTTGGATTGCTAAAAGGATAATGAAACAAGAGCTAAGTGGTTTAACCTGGTTAACCAAGGAGAAACACTTCTATAGGGAATGTGCATTGATTTGGCACCTTGCATGGTCCAGTGTATTTTAACAAATCACAAAAGGCTGACAAACAGGGATTGCTGCAAGTTTTTGTCCAAAGCACACAATTAAGTGGATTTTTTTTCTCCTGCAGCACTTTTTCTATCACATATAAGGAATATTCAGCTATTTTTTCAGTTTAAGGCAGCCTTTTATGGGCATTTGCTTTAAGTGGAAAAAAGCACAAGTTGCCCATTCTGGTGGTAAATTCACACTTGGAGGTAGAGTTTAAAACAAGGACTCTTCAAATAGCTACAAATTCAACACTTCTTTGTAGACAGGCATCAACAACAATTGTGGCATTTATAAAATTCAACTCAGAAAGAGGTGCAGTCGTTGTAGGTATCCCCAAAATGACAGTGAGGACCCAAGGGAGCTGAAATAGCTTGGAGCAAGTACTGAGGAAGAGGCTGCACAATGAATAAAGCTGATTTTATTTTAAGATCATGGAATCGTAGAATCACAGATTGGTTTGGGTTGGAAGGGACCTTAAACGTCAACTCATTCCAACCCCCTGCCATGGGCAGGGACATCTCCCACTATCCCAGGTTGCTCCAAGCCCTGTCCAGCCTTGTCTTGGGCACTTCTGGGGATGAGGCAGCCACAGCTTCTCCGGAAAACCTGTGCCAGGGCCTCAATGCCCTCTAAGTAAAAAATTTCTGCTTAATATCTAATCTAAACCTGACTTCTTTCAGTTTAAAACCATTGTCCCAACGATAATGGAATGTTTCTTCAGCCTAACAGTTTGCAAAATGTAGTTATTTTATGGAAAAAAATTCATAATAAATTTCCTCTTTAGGCAGAAAATGCAAGGCACTTTTACTTAAATTATACTGAAATATCAAATCTATGCCTTGTTACCCCTTTGCTATCACTGGATGCAACAGCACATGGGCCAGTGGAAATTGTTTTTTCCCGCTGTGTTTTTTTCCTTTAACTTTTCCATTTTGACCAAAGGATTCAGAAGAATTCAATTCTAATATAGAAAGAAATCTTTCCCCTCTCTTAGTGGTAAATATTGCACAGAGAAGAATTAGAGGGCAGAAAGAAACACAGTTTCACAATATTTAAAAAAAACAAGACTTCTAATTGAAATTCTACAATTTGTATTCTCTGTCCACTGCAAACTGCAGCCCCAAAGGATCACCCTTTGGAATTGCAGTTTTTAACAGAAACTTCATCTCTGACATTTTCAGGTGTGTTTGGCTTAACTTGCATTGCTTCAAATGTGCACTTCTTGCCCTTCCTCTCAGAGGGAGTTCTGTATCCTTCTTCCCTGACAATGTGAACTTGAGGGTATTCTTATGGATTTTTCAAGGCAATGGCTGCCACCATAAAGCCAAACACAAACACTGGCAACTGAGATAGCACAATGTGCTGCCTCTTCTCCACAGCCTTATTAAAAGGAAATGAGGAAAGACTAGACCAGGAAAAAAGGTGAAGAAATGCAAACTTGATTTATGCCCTGCAATGCACAGACACCAACCCTGCTGCCCCGGGGGGTTGTAAAGGGCCCTGTAATTAGTTCAGGCAGATGGCTGCAGGTAATAGGGAACATTATAAATACATGGGAGGAACACACAGGGATCAGGGCTGGAGCTGGTGATGCTCAGTGAAGGCAGCAGGAAGCAGACAGTGAAGTGCAAAATCCAGCTTCGGGTCACAGGATGCAGGTGGGGACAAAAAGCCTCTGAGTATTTTAATGAACAAAGACAACAGAACTACTGTTCTGTTTAAAATACACCACCCTCAAGGAGCATGTAATTAAGTATAACTCATTATTTTAATGAAATATTTTAATTTTTCTTCTGTTTTCTGTTCCAGGTAAGGCCTGTAGATGGTTCTCTGGACCCCAGCTATCTTTCAGTCCTTTGAAAAGTTCTTTTTGGTTTGCTCTCCATCACAGCTTTCCCCAGACGAAAAAGAAACTGAAACACTGCAACTCTTCTCTGAGCACTTCATTTCAAGAAATGATGTGAAATAACTGGAGAGAATCCAAAGGAAAGCAGTGGGAATGATATGAAGTCTAGAAAACACGACAATGAAATGAACTAAAATTGCTTATTTAGCCACAAATACAATAACTGTGGCAGGAAATTGCTACAAATAGAAAGGGCAAATAGTCACTGACTGAAACTGCAGATTCAGGGGGGGTTTTTTTAAACATCTCAATTAGCAAGGCTCATGAAACACCCAGTGGACTGCAGGTGAGACAGGCATTAGCCACACATGGTTCAGAGATAAGTGGGTCCTGCCCTGGAGGCAAAGGATGGACCAGGCTATTCTGCTCCCTGTACCCCAGACAGCATTAAAAGGTACCAATGTGGAGGTCCCTGCACAGCAAAGAAAGTCCCTGGACATGCAGAGGAACCGACATACTCCCCTTTACCATTAAAAAACCCCAATACTTTGGCTCATCCTTAGCGTTTTTACACCAGACCTTGCCTTAACTTAAAGCATCACTGGAAGTGAAGGGTTGCACTGAATTCCCTGGCTTGTATGTCTTTGACTGAGAACATTCCCTACAGAGTTTGTCTCCTCTCACACAGAAATGCTTGTTCCTCTCTATTCCCAGGGCATTCACTCTGGAAATTGACGTTTCTCTTCAGGAACAAAAGTGCTTTTTACAGGAACCCACCACGGATCCTCTCCCATAGCAGCCGGTCCCAGCTGGGCTCCCTCCCTCCTGCCCGCTTCTTTCCACCGGGGAATTTGAAAAATGGGGGGAAAAAAATAATCCCTTGTGATTTAATTCTCCCTCATAATTTCAAGGATGGCAGTCTGGGATTACAAATGACCTTTCCACGAGGAACAGCTGTTGCTAAAAGATTCTGGATCCTCTTCTACCTTCACACAGAGTGGAGGTGTGGGACAGCAGCATCCCAGCACGGATCCCTCTGACAACACCAGTTTGACTAATTCAGCTGAAAATCTCACCAAACCCTTGTGCCCAAGCTCTGAAAGGAGAATGACCTGGAATATGTGAATAATCCAAGATCTGTTGTAGAAATAAGTCATTTTTTCTGAATTTGGGAACTATTAACAGAGGATACAAAGAATGCCAGAATTTGCACGTGGATGGGGAAATGGGTCTTTACAGAATGGCACTCGAATGTGTCTGAGCCTCTCAGCTGCTATCAGAACAATCATCCCTGCAAGCCTTGTGTTAAATAATTATCAGTGATTAGCACATAAAGCAATCAATGGCTTTTACAAGAAACTTCCACTTCTGTTTAATCTATTTAGTCTGTCACAGATTCATGTATTACTATGTTAACTAAGCAGATAATTAGCTACAAGAGGCGTTTTACTGCAGTTCCATGGAAATTACTGGGTTTGTTTCATTGAGGAATCCTTTGTGTTCCCAGCGCTATGCACAGCAGTGATGCTGACGGTTCTGCCCAGAACTGGTTGGAAAGTGGCAGCCACACAATCACTACCAACAATGACACCAAGAGTAAAGGTGCTTTTACAGAGATGGGATGTTGAAGATCGTCCCAGTGTTTCCTGAGGAAAGGTGGGCATGAAAGACATCCTAAACACATCCTAAAAATATCCTATAAGCCAAGTTTCCCACATACAAGAAGAGCCAGGACATTTATCAGAAAGAAGCTCACATTTATCTGCACAACATCAGTCAGCTTTCCAGGTTCCCCAGTCCTGCCAAACCACTCAAGTCCTGGCAGGAAGGGAAAACTGCCTTGCTGAGATGGAAAAGAAAGCCTTCCAGATTCAGCTGATTGTCATTAGCTCCCCAGCTCAGGAATGTCCCTGTCCCACACGAGTCCCAAATGGCTTTAATAAATGACAGCCTTCATCCCAGAACCCCTACATGGACATCTGAGCCCTGCCAGCTCTGCAAGGCAGATGAAGAGACCATGGGGAGGCTCAGGGCTGGGGATTTTCCAAGTCCTGGCTATTTTGGGGCTTTACCAGCTTAAGACATCAAGATTTGATGTGATTTGACTGTTCAGAGAGTGAAGAGGAAGGAAAGTATGTTGAGCATGGAGATACAAGGAAATGAAATAATAGGATCATGGTTGAAACAGTGGAGAGGGACCAGCTGCAGGGAGCCTCACTCTGCAGAACAGCCTGTGGCTCCCAGTTGCACTGCCACACCACTTATGTTGAAGATTTAGGAACACTAGATTTTAATTAAGGAGTTACCACAGGCATTCCTGAACCCATCTTTTTAAGATTTCAGCTCCCACAAACAGGAGTCAGATTTTGAAAAGGTCTCCCTCTGCATCAGCTGGGGCAGGAACTTGACCACAATCCAGCAGCCAGTGTACCAAGCTGGTCTGATCCCACTTTTTCTGTTCATGCAAGTTGGTGGGAATGCTCTGCCTGAAAGGCAGTGCCAGGGCAGGAGGGATCTGCTGGTGCCTCATTCCTGGTGGAATAGTTTCAAATATCAACAAGGAACACCTCCAAAACATAGTCTTGGTCTTGAGCACATATTCAAGTAGGAAGATTACATTAAAAGATGCTGAATTCATCAATGTTAGCTATTTCATCAATTTAAGCTATTATTTATTAGAAGTGGGATGAAGATAAGAGTCTGATCCTACCCAAACCAGCTGAGTCTCTTCTTGGGCATTCATGGCAGCAAGGACTCTCTTAACCTAATGCATAATTCCTTTGCACCATCTATCCAAGATACTGCCTACAGCCAAGGCAGGCAACTTTCCCTCCTCCTGAAGTGTGTTCTGAACCCAATTCAGAGGAAGGAAAATAAACACTGTAATATTGGTTCTTGTGTAATTTAAGTGTCAGTCTTTCACTTTTTTAAGAGCATGATTTAAAGTTTTTACCCAAAATACACCCACATGCTTTCACCAAAAAATACTGACTTCTCATTAAAGAGCATAGAAAAGAGTTCTGGTATCCCTACGGGGAGAGAGATGTACTGAGGGCAACAAAAATATAAATACTCAAGTGGGAACCAGATGCTGAAGCGCTGGGAAGTTCAGTGAAAGCAGGATTTCAAACACTTAAGGTAGCTACAATCACAAGAATTAGGATGCTTCCATGAAAAGATGCTGGAATGTTTCTAGAAGGAAAATATATTTGAAATACCTTCCCTCCCCATTTTCCTGCTGATGAAGAGACTTCTAAAAATAGAACATAAAGTTCTTGGTCACGTCTAGAAAGTTTAATAAGGATTAAATACTACAGTGAAAGAAATCAGAAAGAGATTCTACATGACACATGCAGAATGTGTGGGTGTGCATTTAATGGCTGCATGTAAGATTATCACACACAGAGGAAATGAGTAATCTCTTCTTCAACCCAAAACACACGACAGAGACCACAAACAGAGCAGCATTTCCAAGAACTCGTTTGCTCAGTAAACCTTTCCCCAACAAATGTATAAAATTCCTTCTCAAAATGTGCTCATTAATAGACCAAGAGAGCTACACCCTGTCCTACTCCAGCCTTCCTCCTGCAGGAGGAAGAGAGGGACTGAGCAGGCACCAAAAAACAGCAAAACGAGCAAGGGAAACAAAACTTGTCTAGCTGGCCGTGCTTACACTGCCCAATTAGCAACCAAGTCTGTGAACAACTGGGTCACCTTCAGCTCATGCCAGCGATGTTCAGATCCCAGATCCTGCCCTGTGCCCTCAGCTATGTTTCTCCAGCAGTACTCATTCATTATGTGCCCTGCATAATGCAGGAGGAAGAATAACCCATGGATAATTGGATTGCAATCCATTAGCTGCCAGCCAGAGGGGAACTTCTTGCCACGGATTTCTTCTACTCATGCCCACACATTTTGAAGTTTATTGTTTTAAATGTCACACTGCAGAACAAATGACTGCAAAGGTTAAAGACTTATTGAAATTTTCAGAGTGTATGTTCCACAGCTGTTCCCTTCCTCGGGCTGCTGGCTGGAAGAACTGCCTGAATCCCAGTGGTAACCACCAGATCACATCTGGATAATCGTGTTCCAATTGACCAGACAACAGCCAAAATACGTTTGCAGTTCTACACCATGAATTTTTATGGCTCATCTGTACATATGCAGTCGTTCCTGCCATCCTAACTCTCTGCTCGGGATAAAGCGAGCAGACTCCATTACCAAAGACAAATAGTCTATTGCCTAAACCAGACTTTGGGCCAGATCCTCAGCTGTACCCAGCTGGGATTGGGAAGGGAGGAGGGAAATGGCAACCCAAGAGGAGCCAGTAACAGCTCATCAATCCTGGAGCTGGTTCCATGCCAACCCCAGTATTGCTCAGAGAAGGCAATGGGTGGCTCCGAGTGCTGCCAGCTGGCTGCAGCCCCAGGGACCATCTGCCAGTGGTGAGCTAGGAGCTAGCCTGTGCCAGCTAGGAGACTTCCCCACTCTTCCTGGATTCTCAGAGAGGGTGGCACGGAGTCACGGAGGTCAGAAAGTCCCAAACTCCCAACTTCAAAGCAAACTCCATCTGGAAACTGCAGCTGTTCTTCTAGGGAACTGAGCTGGAGCCTGGGATCGGTGTTTGGAGCTGCAGTCACAGACTCAGTCCTGTTCACACCAGAGATTAACTGTGGAAAATATCCCAATCCCACATTTTCTGCTCAGAATAACTCCATGATCAAGACTATTTTTGCTATAACTCCCAATGTTCAGTCTGACACAAGGGTTCTCCCAGGAGAAACACTAGCATACCAAAAAGCTGGAGGAGTCAGGGCTTGGTTAAGAAGCATTCCTTGATCTTCCACAATTCAAAAAAAGTTTAATTATTCAAATGCTATTTATAACAGATACAATGGGATGCTGGCTGGGAAATGCATTTGCATACATTAGATCTCCAAGATAGCCAGAAAGTTAGGATTTTTCCTTGCCACACAAAGGCCCATGATCTGCCAACAGAGAGCGCTCACCAGGCTCATCTGTCTTTATGTCTTTATGAGGATCTCTGATCACCAATATGTGGTTTGCTTATACTTATGCAAACAGCAGTAAAAGAGAATAAAATGGATTTCCCACCTGAAAAAATACTGGTCTATGAAACGTTATCTTCCTTGGCAATATTGCAATATTTATATTTCACACCTTTATTATTTCTTTAATGTTCTACAACCCAGTTTCCCATTCAAGGTGGTGCAGAGAATGAAGTGTGTTGCTGCCAGAGGGAGCTTGGAACCACACCTTTCCAGAACTGGGAAAGGGTTGGTGACACAGTAAACTTCCCTCCCTCTGCACTCGAAGGATCTCTATCAGAAACACACTCAGGCCCCACTGTGACAGCAAACGTTGTCCCATTTCAAACAGAGAACAGGAATAAAGCTTCAATGATCTCAGAAATACCTCAGTTCAGCCAATGCAACAAACCTTTACCTCAATAAAATCTAGGTTTAAACAAAGAGGAACAAGTTACTTTGCTAAAATCAGTGTCAGGCTATTTTAAATATTTTGATATTTCAAGATGCAGGGGAATAAGAGGGAGAAAAAGGTTGGTGACAGTGTGAAGAGTCAGATGCTGCAAGTTTCTGTAAGAGGACATAAGCACTGCCCAGTGAGCAAGTACAGAGCAGGGTCACACTGAAAATGATCACTCCAGCACCAGCTCAGGCAGTCAGAAAGCTTTGGCAGCTGCAGCAAATGTAGATCTTGGCCTGTGGGCCACCAATGCAAGAACCTCTGCGGCCTCCACCCACCAAAGCAGACCTGGATGGCAGCAATCCAATTCCAGCATCCTGCTCACATCACGTTCCTCAGGCTGCCAGCAGAGAAAATGCATTAGCAATATTAGTGAGATGTTCATGGCAGAAATGCTAATATGGGTGTGTTAGCGGAGATAAAATTGAGTTTCTTACAAGCACAGGGAAAAGATGCTCAAACTCATGTTGCAGAAGTTTTGCCTCTGGCCGCAGTTTAAGGAGGGTGAGTATGAAGATTTGTTTCTGACAAGTCTTTCCAACTACTTACAAAAAAAAGGGTCTTCCAAGACAAGGGATCAGATAAGAGTAGCACAAAGGGAAGGATTTTGTCACATGCCACTGCACCTTAAAGGCACCTTTAAATTCAGCATTAATTTAGAATCACAGGGAAGTGCTCTTCAGCATCTCTCGGTAAGAGCTCTTTAGGAGTCTCCAAGATTCAACGTCCTTTTCCTTCACCTTTCCTGTCTGAATGGACACAGCCACCACCTCCGCCACCTTATTTCTCAAGGAATCTGTGTATTGTTACTTTCCTAATAAGCCTTAATTTTGGTTTGAACAGCTCAAATAGAAAGTGGAAAACCGGTACTTAAAAATTCAGTACTGAAACGGTGTTGTATATATAAGGAAAGAGTTTGTGTCACTGGAGACAAAAGCCTGAGCTGCTCTATTTCCTCTCTCCCCTACACCCATATACAAAGCCTTCTAAAACCCAAACTGTGTTCTTTTCCATAAGCTCAGTTTAACATTTTTGACCTTTGATTCCCCAAAACTGTCTTGCAGTGCTTGCCCTGGAATTACTCTCATTAATTTTTTTCACTTCTCTTGACTGTCCCGTTAGCAATTAATTGATGCCAAAAGAAGCAGTTACTGTTTCATGTTTTAAAAGCATGAAGTAGTTCTTGAGGCAGATAATTCTGCGGGGGAAAGGGAGGATAAAATATTAGTTTGGCCTTGACTTTTTTGTTTTTTCCTTCTTTCTGACGACCATGCAGGTAAGAAAGGCAGGAAAATAAAGTGGTTACTCACAGAATGTTTGTCTGGGGTGGGATCTCGGGGATGGTTTCCAACATCAGATGCATGCATCTCACTGTAGTCCTGAAGCACAGGCAGCGGCTGGGGCAGGAGCAGGAGAACCCAGGCAGGAGGAGAAAGTACAAAAAGCCTCCAAGAGCTGAAGGTTTGATCAGCATGGTGTTTGCTGGAGCGTATTTGCCTCAATTCTGAGCTGCAGGGAGCTGACAAAAAAAGTTTCCCAGCCCTGAGGTCCAGGAGGAGGGGACTCATCAGCATGTGTTTGCAATTAAATTAAGGCAGTTTGACAGTCCAACCGCCCACCCTCCCTGCCATTCCGCACATCACTGGAGATCACACTGTCCCCACCCCTCTCTAATTGTGGCGCTGAAATACAAACTCTTCATTTCGATCTATTTTCCCCTTGTTGCTTCTTTTGAACAGCGAGTTAACTCCTTGCCTTCTCCTCAGGCCTCTGTCTGAAAGCACAAAGCACCTCCATGGAGAGCAACGAGAAAATGACCCTGTGCTTCCAGGGCTGAGCTGGGATGCAAAAGATCCAGGGCCGAGGTTTTTATGTCATGTTTTTTTCCCCTAGCACGCTCTACAAACTAAAGAAAGAATCTTATCTAACAGTCTGTAAAATATATCGTGCTGTAAGACTTTCAGGACAGAGGCTGTCTCTTAGTTACAACATCAAGCAAAAATATGCCTCCAACCATTGAGTAGGAGTGGGATGTTACAGATTAAGGATTTTAAAAGGGAGATCACTAACAGAGATAAATAAACTGCAAATAAAGACAAAGTCCCACCCTGGAATCTGTAAAGTTTCTTAGGCAGAGTAAAAGCTGATTCATTTCAAAGGTCTTTGAGCAAGTATAATTGCTTTTAACAAGGATGTCTTTTGGAAAAATGCCAGGATTTTTAAGAAATTCAAGGCAACCGAGGGATGAAGAGGAAAAAAAACCCAAAAACTGAGTTTGAACGGTAGGAAATGCAATCCTCCATTTGTTTCTTCCCACTGGATGATAAAATTGAGATGCAAAAGGCAGGATTTGTTTCCAGTTGAATTAATCACCTTTAGAAAGAAGCTACAGTGAAATCAGCTTATCTTTAGGTTTCAAGGCATAATTACACAAGATCCTAGATGTGTGGGTTGAGCATGAGGGAAGCATTAACACCCATTAGGATATAAAGGTACTGGAGGAATTTCAAACATGGCACCATCCCACATAAACTGGCAGGTCAAATGAAAGCTTCTCATCAACCTGCACATCTACTTTGTACTGTACACTACAAAATAATTGTGACAAAGCAGGTAAGAGTGACATTTACACCTTCCTGATTCAGATCCTCTGTCACTTGAGCATTTGGAGAGAGCGCTGGGTTTGGGGTTTCACCCAAAATGTCATGCCATAGAAGGTTAAGTCATGTATTCTTTTTTCCTGCAATAAAAGAGCACTCCACTGCAGGCTTTCTGCACTTCATCCTCAGGCAATCTGCTATTTGTTTGCCCTGCCATCACTTGGAAATCTAAGCAAGTTCACTGAACTCATGGTTTTGGGCAGAGTGTCCTCTAGCGGCCCAACCCAACCCAGGCCAACCCTGCTCACAAAAACGGGTTGTAAAAAGCCAAATAATAATCTTCGGCCTTTATGCAACAACTGGCAGCTGAAATCAGACTGCTCTGGTGAATAGGACAGCTTTTAATTCCACTTTGAGGCATTAAGTGCATTAGAAGCACGTCCTCGATGTGCACCAGGCACTTATGTGAAAATCTTCCTGACTGAAGCTCTCTGTTCCTCCAGCCTGATTGCTCCCCACATCATCTCCTTCCAAAGCACACTGGACTCTGCTAGGACAGGGTAGCAGAGCTGGTAGGAGCTGTTCTGCAAAGCTGGGAAAATAAACAAAAAACCCTCTCTCCAAACCATGCGTCAGTATTCTGGAGCCATCATTTCCCATGGCACATCTGGCCACTTTGCAAACACAAAGGTTTTGCTTTCTGCCTCTGTGGTGTGTGAACTCCGAGCTCTAAACCAACACCCTGCAACAACAAAAAAAATCCCTTCCAGGTTTATTTGTATTGTAAAGAGGCCAGGGGTCAGTCCCATTTCTGAGGGATGAGTCCTGTCTGGAATTGCATTTCAGAGTCCAGTTGTGCTGTGGGGGAGCACCTTTGGAAAGCATTGAGGGGTTTTTGCCCACTGCTTTGTAGGAATGGGATCTCGAGCCACGTCGGCAGATCTAGCAAAGCACAGGGAGTAATTCCAGTGCAAGAAGGCAAATTCTGCAATGCACACATTTACTGAGGCAGATCTTCACCACATCTCTCCTGCCTTGCTCATCTCCCCTCATGATAAATGGGATGTTGGTGAGAGTTATGAACACCAGCAATCCCAGGCCTCTTACTCTCACATTAATTTGTCTTATTTTCCATCAGTATGACAGATTCTTTTAAAAGGAGCATGCAACTCTGACCAAGAACCCAAACTTATCTCCTAGGCACCAGGAACAACGTTAACCCTTGTGTCTCATGCTCGACCATTTCCAGCCTCTGCTACACAGGCTTTTCACACCTGTAGAATAGCAGAAATTTGGGGAAGTTCCCTAGGTGGGTTTTTTTTCCCCTTTCCCCTTCTTTAACTCTCTCTTCTGTCCTTTTTTCTTCAGTAGAAATATTTCCCTCAGGGGACCTGCCCGCTCTCTACACCCCAGGGAACTGTGATGTTGTGTTTTACAATGAAGTAAACATAAACATCATCAGACAAATTTGATTTCCTCAATACCATTTGTATGACACATCCATGGCTTTCCAAAGCAGAAAAGGATTTTCTTTCAGCACGCATCATGTGAAGGAAAACATTAACATTGAACTAATCTCCTGTTATAGCTGGGAAAAGGACATTTATCATACACACAGATGACAGGAAGAAACACACAGACAGGCAATTATCCTATGGAATAAAGGTTAACAGATTCACTTAATTAGCAGCAGCTGTATTTGCTGTTATGATCAGATTCCTACTACAGCTGAAACCAAAATATTGTTCTCAATACTGGAGAAATGAAAGCCTTGAATACCAGCTCTTAAAAATCCACGTTAATTAAACATTCAGACAGAGCCCGGGGGACAAGAGGGGAGCTGCAGTTCAGAATGCACAGAACAAGCTCCTGCCACGTTTGGTTTAGGCAACTCCTTGAAGTACAGAAATTGACTAAATCACCTTTTGATATCTGTTGTTTACAGGTCACGCAGCCAGGGAAGCGAGTTCACTCTTTAGCCACTCTGACAGATTAAATCTAGAACAGTCCTATGTGTGCTGATCCCAAAAACCATCCTGCACAACTGCATTACTTCCGGGTTTGGAACTCATCAGCTGGGCAGGTTTGAGAGACCACATTCTGAGGAGTTCATCTAAAACTATGCACCTGCATCATACTGTAAAGCATTTTTTCTGCTGGTTTTGTGTCTTGACCTCCAATTATGGAAATAAGCACTCACCTACAAAGTATTCTAATCACAACATGATACAAAGCAATGTTAAGAAGGCTAAAAAGTCTTTACTGAATTTATTGATATAGAAACACTTATTAATGAGGTTTAAATTGCATAACACCTTTGCATGCCTCAGGCCAACTGAACTCTATACAGAGATTTTTATATAGTTCTCTATACAGATTTTTCAGCTTACACACTCATGACTAAAGCAGCTTGAAGTTCAGTTCTTTTTGCAAATTTACTGCAGGATTGAAACCTAAAAGGAGTGACATACAAAAAAAAAAAGTAACAACTACTTAGAATACAGAAGGAAACAAAGCAGGTACAATTCCTGGACAGCTCACAGATCCATACAAACCCAGCTCTGCCTCAATTCTTCTTACAAATGCCTACAAAACTACAGTGCAAGAACTTGTGCACAGGGAAAATGTATTTACAATTCCCCCTTATTTACAGGTATAAGCAATACTATTTCACAGTTATACATAAAATTTCTATTATTTATTTAGATCTGTTTAGATCTCTGGGTTTTTTTGGATAAGGGGACAATTTGACAATCTAGAACGTAAGTTTCCTGTATATATTTATTTATTTATTCATTCAGCCTTATCCAGGAAAAATAGCAGTATTTATAGCATCTTATAGAAAGCTACAAAAATTTAGCAAATGTAATAAAAAAAAGGCAAATCTGGTGAAAAATCTGATAAAATACCTTCTACAACTGGGGCTGGGATGGGGATAAAAACCAAACAAGGGATAAATTAAAGATAATCCTCTCTCAACTGGTCAGCTTTAACAGAACCTCTGCAAGGCTTACTAACAGGAACCTGAAGTTCAATGTCATTTTTAAAGGAACTTCTTTAGAAGTGTTGTGATTAAACTGAAGGATGACCTGGTAGCCAAAAGCAGGAGGCACCCTAGACTTTGGAGGTGAGTGGAAATTGTGCCACAATCCAGAAAGGCATATAGCTGGCATCAAACCCATTAAGCAGAATTTTCCAACAAATAAGAGGCCACAGCCTGTAGGGAAGCACTGAGAATAATTACACACAGATTCTATTGAGCCTCTATTCGCCACCTCATTCAGAACTTTCCTCTGTAGAAAGAAATTCACGGGAGTTGCCAGAATCACACAATGGGAACATGTACTTTTACAGGAAACCATCAGCTCAGTGGCCACAGAACTGCCCCACTGCAAATAAAGAAATCAAAATCCAAGGGAGCAAGACAACTTGGGGTACCATTGGGACCAGAAGTGGAGACAGGAAACCAGATGCAAAACCCAGCCTATGACTGTGCTATGTGCCAGCAGCCCCATGATAGATGATTATCAGACAGTATTCCCAAAGAGACACAAAAATCCTGTTAAGCAAGGAAAGGTTCTCCACTTCAGGCTTGGACATACACGTTATTCATTTATTTTCAAAGCCACACAGAACTTTGAAACTATTTCTCATGAAGAAAGTTGTGCAACTCGGGACCATCTGGCAATACAGTCTTCACTCACTCCTCCTCAGAAAATGGGGAGACAGCACACATAAAAAAAACCAAAAGATACCGAAGTGATACCAACTTAAGTGCTTCTGATGGGGTAGTGCCTTAACACAGCTTCATTACCTGCTGAGAGAGAGCTTTTCATCCCCCTCAGCTTTAGGACTATTTCACATCAACACAAACTCCAAGGTTTCTTTCCAGCCTTTACCAGTTTAGGTAGATATTCCAAACAGGCTGAACTAAGTAAACCTCTTCTAAACACAATATTTTATCATCCACAGACATTGTGGACTCCCCATTCCTGGAACTGCTGAAGGCCAGGCTGGATGGGGCTGGGAGCTACCTGGCCTAGTGGAAAGTGCCCCTGTTCATGGCAGGTGGTTGGAATGAGATGATCTTTAAGGTCCCTTCCTAACCCAAACCCTTCTGTGATCCTATGTTTCCATGGCATCTCTGTCCATCACCATGACAGAGAGACTTGGGAATAAAAATTACAGCTCACATCCACAGAACTGCAGTGACAAGTCCTTCCATATGAGCCTGTTAAAATTTCTACTTCATTGCTGCAGGAATAAAATCACCTACCAAGCTGGGCAACTTCACTCCACGGTGGAACACTTGAGCACAAGTTGTATTCCGGCCACCATGCCACAGCAGGGGCACGCACACAGGAACACCTAAGAACTGCACTTATTTGGCTCTCTAAACTGCTCTCAGGTTCTGCAGACCCTCCAAAGAACTTTGTTTGGCTGATATACTGCTCAGGCTGGTGCTGTGCACCTCACTCTGCTCAGCCCAGATGACCTGAGTTATTTCACACAACAGCAAAAGCCACAGATTCTGCTTTCAGCTTTCACAAACTCACTACTCTGCAGCTCTTCTCTACTCTCTTCCCCACTCAGAATTATTCTGTAAACATTCCCAGACAACAGCCCCAACCCTGACTACTACCCCTGCATCCTGTCCAAGCTAAACAGCTTTGCAATTCCTCACTTGTTTCCATCACTTAAAAAAAAAAAACCCACAAAAATCCCACCAATTCGTTCTCTAGAACAAGTGCTTTTCATTTAAAAAATCAGTATTTTGTAAAACAGTTTTTACTGAAAAATTATATATAATTTATAAGCAAAACACCAACCAAAGGGGAGCTGATGCTTTCCTTCTCATTCAAAACCTGGATGCCACAAGGGTAATGCCAAAAAATACTTTCCTTTCTGTAAAAGTTGAGCTTTTTCAGATTACTGGAAGAAACATGATTTGCCAGGTCAGTTTTTAAATAATAATCTTCATTCTCCATTAAATACACACCATGGCAAACACATGGCAGGTTTAGTGGGAAAGAGCACAGACAGGAAAGGTCTTTGGGGAACTGCTTAGGAGTTTTTCCAAGGTCATATTTGGTAGAGTAACTGTGAGATTTTTAGGAATATCTCCTGCAGTTAGTTTCAAGGGAATTAAATCTTCCTTTCCATAAGCAGCTGAGCACTTCACCAACTTGCTTCCTAAGGAATCCCTGCTGTAGGATGAAACTATAGTACACAACTGAGAAGAAAGAAGGAACTCAAAAAAGCTAGAATGTCAAAGTTTACAGCAGCCACATTCCCCAGCCAGTCTACTGCCTTGGATGTCACACTGGCAGGCAAGCAAGTGGGACACATTTGTCAAGCCCTAAGGAATACTTCATACTCTGCCTACTCTGTCTAGAAGAAGGAAAACTACTTTTCCCTGTAATAAAGCAAGTAATACTTCAAGGGATCGGGCAAAGGCAGGCTCAAGACCTTTTCTCTCAAAAAGTTTACAGGAGGATCTGGCTTTAGTTCAGAGGCTTTGGTCTCCTCCTCCTCCTCGGGCCTCTCCTCCTCCATGTCCTCGCTGTTGTTGTTGTCGTCCGAGGGGTTGGAGATGCGGCTGGCGAACACCTCCTTGTCCAGGAACACGATGGTCTCCATGCGCCGGCGCCGCACCCGCCTCCGCTTGAACCTGGGGGGGTTCTTCAGCCCGTTCCCAGCTTTGCTCATGGCCTCCTGATGGATGATTTTCTTGATGGTGCCTCGGATGGCGATGCGAGCCAGGTCCTGCAGGCTGCGGACGGCCACGGGGGCTGCAACAAACAAAACCCATGAGCAGAGATGGAGAAACTCCCCCAGAAGTAGTCCCAGGAAAAGTTCTGTTGCTCAGATTAAATCAGGCCATTTGAATTCCCTGCTGGGATTACACAAACAGCTCTATTCAGCTCCTGTCAACTTGGATAAACTGCATTGCAACTTTCCAAACAAAATTTAATTGTGTGTTTCTCTCATTAAAAAATCTCCTGCTTTGGTTTCAAGTTCTCAATTATTCTAAGATGCACATCTTAAAGACTGCATGAATGCAGACTTAGTGATAGAGCTGTGGCTGTTTAATGGCCTAGAATAAGGTATTTTTCTGTGGCAGAGAACTAGACCTGAAGTCTGTTTAACTCTTCCATAAAATGATTTTTCTATTGTACAGTTCCTTCAGCTTTGCCAAGCTCTGCACTTATAAAACACAAGTACTATTTATGCTCTACAAAAACTGCTTCAGACTTAGTGGGTAAAGACAGGCTGGAAACCATTTTGTAGAAGTAATTATAGAAACATTACAGTAAGTTACTGTATTAAAATGCCTCCCACATTAATGGTTTGGAAGACTATTCTGTTTTCTGCACTTATTTGCTTCCAGCCCAGAAATGCAGCAAAAAATTTATAGATGTACACACATCCATGAACTAAAATGAATTAAAACTGACACAAAAAGTCCCTGTTCTCTGCCAAGAAGCGAGCTTTCCTGGGACCTGGGTGAAAGAAGCAGAAATAATTACATGTAATTTATGTGCAAGTCTCACTACAAAGTGAGAACATCCTGAAACATGCACTTACTGGAATTTCTAGCACGTTAAGGACTGTTTCCTGAGCTCCTCTCTGTCCTGCAGATACCTTTCCAGGTTAAGACCAAAGTCTGACTAATCTGTTTATGAAAGTTCCTCTGTTTTCATGTGCTCTTAAGAGGCCTCTTGACATTGAAGTTTTAATCTAAAGATTGAGGCCACTGATACGACCTGCATTTCAAACAGCTAACCAAGAACTGCACAATTTGTATCCCTCAAGCATTCCAGGTTCAGGGTAATTCTGGATTGCTGGGGGTGAGAGTCTTTGAGTAGATACAACATTTGTTCACAGGTACTGCTTGCGTATTTCCTCTCATTCTGGTCAGTGCCTGACTGGAACAGAATGTGCAAAAACAAGGATAAAACACCCTGCAAAGTCCAGGTACAACTTCACAAGAACTAATTTGTGTTTAGAATGATGGCCCAGTGAAAGGTGCCCCTGTCCACAGCAGGGATATTGGAATTAGATGATCTTTAAGGTCCCTTCCAACCCAGGCCATTCTGTGAGTCTGTGACTTGGAATCTGCATCATGCAACTCCAATTCTTACACAAGACAGACAACTGTTCAAAAAAAGGAAGGACTTGGAGTAATTTTCCTCAAAAGGATTGCCAGGGATGTTACAGCTCACAGCCAAGCAGCAGCAGGAGCCTCCCCCATGCTCAGGAATGTCTGTACTCACGCAAGTGAACAAGCCTGGACTTTCCTGAATCTGCGTGGTTTGGCTGAATCAAAGGAGCAAAAGAAACAGCAAGAATCTTCTTCGTCTCCCAGGCAGAAGGACCAGTCCGAGTTATCTTAGTCAACTGAGGAAAAACAAGGAGATTATTGTCCATTGTGGAACTCCTGTGAGAGTTTGAACAAAAAAAAAAAGGAACAAATGACTATTCTGCCTGGACAAGTTAAAGTACTGGAAGCTGCAACAGTAAAAGGTGATAAGGCAAAACAATGCAGGTTTTTTNACGGAGAACTCTTTGCAGGATTAGCCCCAAGTAACTTCAGCTATTGCAACAGAACATGAGCAGTGGTAATTTGGGTCACTTTGCTGGCCTAGATCTTTCTCCAGGCTGGGCCAGAGCAGCTGTGTCTGACCCCTGAGAAAACTCCTGAGTCACCATGAACACTCACTCCTGAAAAGGTCTGCAGATCAAATCTCCTACCCTGACCCACTGCACGGCCCCTTACTGGGAAGAAACCCTGCATTCTGCTCCTCTCAAGTTCCCTGACAGAGGTAAAAGGTCAGGTCCTTAACCCACTTTTCACTAAAAAGAATCCACTGACGTGTAGATAGAGACATCCTGCAGGCTCTTTCATGAACCAGTCAGGGTGCAAAATGTTGTGTTTTGTCATTAAGAATACTAAATTATACACCTAAACAAAGCCTCGTTCGTATTTTCTGCAGTGTGAAAGTAAAATTGCAATTAGCAACAGATTGCAATATATGGAAGACTGCAGAACTACAAACTTCTTAAATATTAGGAATGCGCAGAGTTCAGTTTTCAGTCACAGTGTAAACTGGTGCACTTAATTCTTTCTTCAGCTACAAGGGCAAGCTAAAGGAACAGCTACTGACTAAACCAAGATCAGAATTAAGAATAACTGAAATATGAGTTATAAGGCACTCAACCTTCTCTTCTAGAGGCATGACAAGAATTCCCCCAACTTTCAACAGGTTCTTCATGTAGTCCTCATGCTCCTTCTGGACTCCAGCACCACAGTAAACACGGTCATACTGAGTGCAGTCTGGAGAAATCTCTAAACAATTGCCAGTGACAAAGGATGGCTCACAAAATTCAAACCTGAAAGTGAAACAAACTTGTATTAGACAAGAATATGACAACTTATCAGTTAAATTATTTCCATAATTCTGGAAAAAACTGAACTATGAAAAACACTTTTAAAAGAACAGTTTTTCAGGAATTCCCCTCCAAAGCCCATCTATTCTAGACATTATTGTAACGGACCACAGCTAGAAGTCTCAAAACACAGGACAATGAGGTCAGAATTCATGGATTAAAATCTCCAAAGGATAAGGATGCATAATTTCATACTTGAGCTGCAGATAACTCTTCAGAACAAGCTATTTTTAGTCAACCTAATGCTGCCTCAGTTATAATATGCAAATAAAAATATTAGACCTGTGCTCCCAAGTGTCAAAGTCTTTTAAGAGCTGTACCTGGGTTTATTTTTGCATTTTCAAGAGCTTTTAACTGGTTTTCAGATGTGGGGAATTACCACCTGATGCTTCAGAATTAAGCTGTGCTGAAGCCAATGGAAGTTTTGCCATCAGCTTCAAAAGAACCATGATTTCACCCTTCATAAAAAAGACTTTTTGCCTACAGCATTTCTGACTCTGTTTAAGAGAAAAATGAGTGATTATCTGATTCCTCTGGTTTTCCTACAAGCTCCAATACTCCCTAAATTTTAAGCCCTATGTTTAAAAGCTAATTTTTGTAGAAGTTGTTCAACACATCTATTCTTTTACTGGTATCTTGAGTGGCAGCTCAACACAGCACCTATTTATTCCTGGAGCTTTTCTGGGTTTGCAAAGAGTGCTGGACATTCAGAGCAGCCAGAGAACAGTTCCTGTACAGGCTGTTCCAGGAGCACAACCCAGCAGACATCACTCAGCAATGCCAATTTTCCAGGCATGTTGATTTCTTAATTCAGCTCACTTTTGCTCCATAGCTGTATTTGTCTGCAGAGAGAAGAGTCTTCTTTAAAACATCTCCTCTAACAATAGTACCATGACTGAAAAAAACCCTGTTGAGCACCATCCATGCCAGAAACTTTCAGTCTTCTGCCAATATGCAGAAAATACAGCCCCTTCCTCAGCAGCTTCCCAGGGCAGCAGCAACAGCAAAAGGCCGAGTAGCCTAAAATCCTGCATGTCATGATTTTAATTGTCTTCCTCCCAGGAGAGGAGGATATCAGGTATTCACAGATGCTTTGCTTCTCTGTTTGAACACACTGTGAAACAGATCCAAAAATGTGACAGCCACAACTTTTATTGCTGAGGTAACTATTGGCAATGGTTATCTAGCTGGGAAGTTATTACTTGTGACAGCAGCAGAATGGAGGGTCTAAGGAAGAACATAAATGAAATCCCAGGCAGTTTTAGTACCAACTTAATCATCATAAAACTACCTTCATATTTTAAAATGCCATTTTTCCTCCTTCCCAGATAACACATATTAGACCACCACAAAAACCAGTTCATAATCTCATCACCATGCAAGCTCTCAGATCACAAGCACAACAAAGTATTGTTATTTGCAAGTTTTAAGCTGTTACTGCAAGTGCATTTAAAAATAAACAAACTTTCTCAGCTCCCTCTAAGCCCCGCAACATCAGCACTGCTATTAAAAACACAGCACACATTTCTGAAACTCCCCCACGACACAAATGGGCTTCGAAGGTCACACACTGCAGCTCAGCAAGCCTAAGGAGCCTGAATCCTCAGATTACCCTGAATCCAGAGGGGCCACATGGAAGCAAGAACTGCCCTGAGCAAAGCCAAAAGCACAAAATTAATCCTAATGGGCATTTTGCATTCTTACTTGTCAAAGCTGTCGCTTGTTTTAATGAAAAAGTCCAATTTCTGCTTGGCATACTCAATCACGTCGGAGTGAAGCTCCACACCATGGTTAACACCAAAGGGACCTGCAAGTGCAGAACACCAGGGAATGGCAACAGCAAAAGCACAAAATCCAGCAGGACTGATACACTTTGGGTTCCTTCCTCCAGCAGATTGTTCCATGAATGTCAGAGTTGGTGTTTGTGTAGGGTCAGCTCTCTCGTTGCTACAATGGGATTTGCAACCCTATACCTGCAATTTTCTGACAGCCTCTTCTGCACAATTGATTCTGAATCATTTGCTTTTCACTATGCAGGAAACTTCTCTATAGGAGGGAAACACTGATGTCACTGCTGTGAAAGTGACCACATGGAAAAAAATCCCAATGACCTGCATGTTTTAGCACATCCATGTTATTTTTATATCCCCTTGCTGATATGCTAAAAATCTCTGCACTTAATCAGGAACAGTCATCATACCCTGTACCTCAGTTAATAGCACAAACAAACTGGAAAATATAGAAGTTGTTCAGCACTCATGCTTTTTATTCAGAACTGATAGGGTAACTTTTGCAAAAAGGATATAAAAACCCTGGAGTTATATATTAGTATTCTATGTCAACAAACCTAGGAGAGTATCACAAAAGGGAAATGAGAGTGAGACTCTACCATGAGAATAAACATCCCAGCAGTTAAAATTCTGGACACTCCCCCAAAATTGAATTAAGTACCCTATAGCCATTTGCTATCTATCCTGGCAGCAAAACTCTGACTGAAACACTGCAGGGGAGATTTAAATTGTCCAATTACACTTGGATGATTTGCTTTGTGTCACTGTAGATGTGGTCACAAAATCAGTTCTGCTGCACTAAAGTGTCTTCCAGAGAATATTCCCATCTGTGTGTTGGGGAGTTGAGAGTCAAAAGTGGATGTCAAACATGTCTCAGTCCAATCAGGACTGTGAACACAAAGCAGGCACGGAGCAGGTGCAGTCACAGCTTTTTGTGGACACACACACTCCAAGTTTCAACACTGCACTCCTGATCCTGACCTGGGGTCATGCTTAAGGGGAAACAAACCCAGGTTTGTGTCCAGACCTGCAGGAATCCCCTACAGCCACCTCTGGAACTACACAGGTGCCTGTTCTGATCTGCCACAGAAATCTGGATCCCATCCAGTCCCAGAGAGAAGGTTCTGAGAAACCTGATAAATTGCCGAGCTGGATTAATGCAACCTTTACTTTCCCAGCTACCTTTGTGGCTCCATTAGTGAAGGAATGCCTCATCCCCGATTTCAAAACATGTTTTTAAAGCTCTAACACAAACAGTTAACGTGACTGAAAAGGTATTTACCCAGGATGAGCCCAACCATGGAACTCAGATAACCAGTGCCACTGCCAAGGTTCAGAAACGACAGCCCTGGTTGCAGGTCCAAAGCTTCCATCACCTCTGAGTAAATGCATGGTGCTGAGAGATGAATATTTCCGTGCTTCCATGCCAAGTCCTTGTAGGCATTGTCTTTGAACTCTTCCAGGTAGTAATCTGCCCGATCAATGGCTCGGAATGCCTGTTCCACCAGCTCTGTCCTGATGTACTGGGCCTCCTTCAGATTATCAATTAATTCATCGTTATCTTCTCCCGCACTCACTGCACCTCCCATCTTCAGCAGCCTCCTATAAATGCTAAAAGTGAAATAACAACAAAGCAAGGTGAGGTACAGAACATGCACTCCAACACTGAATTATGCTGCTGTACCTGGAGTACTTTGAGAGAGGTTTTTAGGTACTCCAAGGGCCACAAGGTCCAGAAAAACCACAGCACTCCCAGCCCCCATCCCAACAATGGAAAACAAAATGCAGCAGATCTGGCATCCAGTACCTGACACCAGTGGGGAAAAAAAAAATCACAATAGGCAATTTCAATGTGCAAGGCCTGTCTTCAAACCCTCCCACCGTTTTACCAGCACATCAGCTTTTCCACTGAACCCTTTTATATAAAGGATTATTCCAGCTCCTGTGCTTAGGGGTCATTTCTCACTGCAAGCCCAAACAGCAGTGCAAGTTTGGGCTGTCTGTCAGAGTTCCTGTCACACACTGATTTTCTACCTCCAACAGCACAAATGGCAACTGAAGAGACTAAGACACAGGCAGAAAATCCAGAAAAATCTCAAATTACACTTCCTTTGAACGTGCATCAGGATGTCAACTGCACAAGGGTTCAAAAAACACAACAAAACTCTGACCTGTCAACCTTGCTTACTTTGGCAAATGCACTTTAGCAAAATGCACTTGCACACAACTCATCTCCAGAGCCTGAGCCACCACCATTAGTAAAGCACTTAATGACACAGACAGCAGCTCCAGAGAGAATTCCCACTCCAGCCTACAGTTTTTAAAGGAAAATGTATAGGGGAAGAAAAACACTCAAAATTAACCTGGCTTTTTCTCCCCTTCTCCTATCTTAAGGAGAAAAAATCCTTCCCAGAAAGCACACCATGATTTTTTGGATGTGTTTATTTATAATGCCTTTCCCTGCTCACAATAATAACCACAAGGCAGCAGCTTTGGAGTTCATTCCTGGGATCAGAAGATCTGCCTACAGTGAAACCGTTGGGGTTTATTTGTTGCATTCAGCCAGAGCAAATTATACACTTTCATTTTCTGACGAAACAAAGCAAAGCTACAGGACTCCAAGGAAATGTCACAGTTGTTCAAATAACACACCATTCTGATTACCTGTAGAGGCACACAAAACAGGATATACTTAGGCAGGGAACTCGAGCCAGTTCTTAATCCATTCATGTCTCAAACACATCAATCCAGTTCAAGACCATTAATAACACTTGAAACAAAACACCAGCGCTCCCCTTTCTACAGTTACTCCTTCATTTTTTCCACAAAAAACGATTGTGTTTTATTACTTCACAGCGGGAACACATCAGGTGGAAGGTTCAGGTGGGTTAATCTGCCAATTATTTTTTCCCTCTCGTCTTGCATACACAAAACCTCATTGCATTTGCAACACAGGGTTGCCTGTATCTTTAGTCTTTTATTTAACATTCCACATTAAAATAATCTCTTCACCAAAGGTCTTGATTCCCTTGACTTTCTTTTATATATTTTTGTTCCTAGGTTCCCTTCTTTCTTCCACACTTTTTGCTATTTAAAAAAGAAAAAAAATTAAAAATCTCCACTTTTAGATTTAAAGCAAGAAGAGGAAGTTGTGCCTTTAACAGTGCTCCACTTTGGATCCCCCAACAAATTCCTGCTGATGTACGCAAGGCCCACTGGGACAACTGGTCTGACCTGGTTTTAGCTCAGCTCCACAGACAAAAAGTGCTCTTCCATGTTCTATACCATGGAAAACAACAACAAACACCGCTGGCCAAGACATTTTCATAATGGGATTGAGGAATATCTGTGCTGTGACAGGTGTCAGTCACTTCTGAAACCATCACTTTTACTGGGCATTAACTTTCTTCCAGCAAAACACATGTTTTAAAGGCAGAACTTAAACTTTGACATTCAAACTCCTCTCTTTATGTGATTCCACACCTTCGCTTAACCTGCTGGGAAATGGGATCCAAGCAGGGCTTACTTTTATTAAACTTTTCAAAACAAAATCCTCTCCCTCCGCAGCAAACCCGGGGTGCATTTTCCTCACTTCTAAGGCAAAACAGAGATTTCCCCAAATCTGAGCAAAGGGGACAAAGTTCACACGGCAGAAATTTTGGTCGCTGCCCAAAACAGAGACATCAAAGGTGCCTTTAAGTGTTGAAACATCCCGTCGTTGCCATCTTCCCCTCTGAGGAAAACAAACTAGAACACAAACCAAGCACCCAGCTGACGCCTGGAAGAAAACCCTGGGACTGGAGCGGTTCCTGCCCAGGCACAACAACAGTGCAGGGCTCAAAACAAGGCACAGGGCACAGAAATGCGGTTCTCACCCTCAGCAGAGCTCCAGGGGAATCCCTGCCCTGACACAGCTCTGCGAGTAGCAAAGGAGAGGTTATTCCGTGATTTACCTCAGCGGATGGCTCGGCTGCGTTCCGGTCGGTTCCGTTCGCTTCGGCTCCGTTCGGTTCGGCTCTGTTCGGTTCGGTTCCCCTCGGCTCGGCTCGGCTCAGTTCGGTTTCGTTTGGCTCCTCCCGGCTCGGCTCAGCCCAGGCCGGCGCGCTCGGGCTGTAAACACTGCCCAGCTGAGCGGCGGCCGCGGCACTGCGCACGCGCGGAGCGCACCATCGCCGCTGGCGGGGGAGGAGGGAGCATACCACTGCTGGCCGGCGGGGGGCGCTGTCTGGGCCGTACCACGCGGAGCCGGCGCGGGGAGGGGCAGGGCTGTACCACGGCTGGTTCCGAGGGGGGGACCGCGGATGGAATTGGCTCCATCAGATACCGGGAAATCTTCCAGAAACTTCTCCCAGAAGCCACCCTGCTACCACAGCCTTGCCGTGCACACTCAGTGCAGCGTAGCAGGGCCAGACACAGGCTGTGACCCTCGTTTGGCCCATCGCACAGCTCCTGGGAACAGCTCCCCATCCCAGCCCGGGTGCCTTTCCCCATTCCCGGGCTCTCTGCCCTTCCCAAAGCTCTTGTTCCCAGCACGAGGCTTCACCTCCGCACCTGCTCCTCCATCGCCCAGGTGTCGCAGCTCTGCCAGTCCCGGTGCCCTGGCCTGCCCTGTGGCAACGCCCTGTCGCAGCTCCCGGAGGCACCGGGGCATCCCGGGGTGCGGGAGGGATGCAGGGAGCGAGGGACCGGGGAGATGCCGCACACACACAGAACCTCCTGAGTGCAGCCTGGCCAGCGCCAGATCTTCTGGTAATATTAGTCAGGCTTGAGAAAAGAACATGGGAACTCGAGAAAAAATCATGGGAACTCAGGAAAAAAAATGTGGCGGGAACTGGTTGATGTTCTTCATTTTGAGCCGGTGACCACCCAATTTGAGTCATATGCTTGGAGTAATTTTTTTTTTTTCCTGCTACCATAAATGCCAGATATTAATTTACTGAGGGATAAATAAGTGAGATGCAGATTGACCTGATTGCAGGAGCTGGGGCTGGAAGGAAATACGGAATATTGTGGAATTTCACAATATCTGACTTGCCATTCATGTCATGAGGGATCCCTGTCCCATAACTGAGCATCAGGCTATGAATTTAAATTTTACACACCCGTGTGAGCTCCTTCAGTGACCTAGGGAAAAGGTGTCTCCTGTCACCTGTCTGAGACAAATTATCCTCTAAAAATGCATGTTTGTTTTCATCTGTACGTGACCCACCCGGCATTGGCTGATGCTGCAGATAAAATAAAATTGTCTGGACTGGCCTTGGGCTTCATATGGCTGCAAAATGAGAAGGAATAACTGCAGCAAGACAAGAGGCCTCTTAATTCAAGTTCTCTGGAGATGAATTGTGAAAAAAAAAGCTGTCTTGGCAGACACAACAAGCCTGCAGCGGAAAAAAAATAAGAATTACCCTGGTAAATGAGACTCAAATAGGAGAAAGTGAATCAGCATCCAAGATTTATTTATGCTTTAAGGTGATTATCTCAGCTCCCTTCATTAACGTGATAACAGCAGACTCTGCAAACAGGCGCAGGGTAATACTGTAGATGTCTGCACTTCCATTTTGCAGAAGACAGCTGCCTGGGAGAATGGGATTATTCGTGGAGAGCCAGCTCTGAAACTCCTCCTTGCTGATTCAACCAAAACACGCCATGGTGATTGCTCTCTCCTCACTTTCACACAGAGAATGCTCAGGGATAATGGCAGCACACTGGAAACTGCAAATGCAGGACACACAAACTCCTTGCACGTGTGATTCCCTTCAGCATCTGCTCCCCTTGCTGCTGGAATCACTTGAAAAATAGCAGTGGGGTTCTGGGGGTTTTTCTGTGCAAAAATTGCTAAAATAAGAGCTGGGTTAAAAAAAGTAATCTTGCAGTTATTGCTAAAGCAGCTGTGCTGTCAGCAGAGAGCTCGCAGGGGCAGAGGAGGGCACTGCTTGTGCCTCTTTCTGTCAGCAACAAGTCCTCAGGAAGCTCAGAAAGAACCTGAAGAGTGTTCAAGGGATTCCCAAATACTCTGTGCCCTCCCAGGTGTATTCCTGAATCCTACCAGCCTTAAACTGCCAAGATCAGTGAGGCTTGCAGCTCCTGTTTCCAGCCAGAGGATTACAGGGCTCAGGCAGGAGAAACACACAGGGAAGATATTATTTACCCACTGCAGGTCCCCACCTCATGGCCTGCACCCCAAACCTGTCAGGAGCAGTCACGGGGAGAGAGCAGCTGAAAGGACACAGCCACCCCCAAGAGACAGGGTGTTTTCTGCACCTTGGAGTACTGCCTGTCTCTGCTGCACATGGCCCAAATCCCAGCTGTGCCCAGCTGTGCCCAAGCAGCCACACTGTCACTGCTCCGTGGGCTCATCCCCAGCTTCCCACTGCTCCTCCTTCCCTGGCAGCTTCTCCCCATCTCCTTCCTTTGAGAATGTAGCTGTGGCTGAAACCACCTCCCTGGGTGTCAGAGCATGGGGCTCCAGCTCTGGAGGATGCCAAAAATTGCCTGATAATAGTGCTAAAATCCCCACATTTAGAAAAAAATTACTGGTTTGGTGTTTCATCATTCCAGCTTCTGATTCTCTCTGTGTTTCTTCTTTCCCTGCTCTTTACAAAGACCTTCCTTCCCTCCTTACAGCTTCCTGGGGCGCTGTTGGCCAGGAGTTACAGTCAGCAATAGATCAGTGGCTCTCTCCTCTCTGCAAACACCTGTGGGCAGCTGCTCCCGGCTTGGAGAGCCCCTGGAGGGTGGAAGAAGCAGAGTAGGATTGGGAAAGCAGGGCCTGGAGGTGCTTAAACCGCAGCGTTTCTCTGCCAGCCGTGCACCACAAGGTGTCCCCAGCAGTACAGGCACTGCACTGGGTTCGAAGGTGGCACCTCAGCATCTCCTCCCGGGCTGGGCAGGGCAGGGACCCTTACAGGCACAACTCCCTGCTCTCAGCAGCCACAGTCTTACCAGGGAGAATCAGTCTCCATCCCTCATTAGCTGAGATAGTTGGTGAGAGTAAGCAATTTTCATAACACCAAGCTGAAGCCAAGATTTTCCTTGTCTTTATTTCCCTGTGTTTTACAGTTTCCACCTTCATTTTTCCTAAACCAATTTCTTTAATAAATATTTTCCGAACAGCAGTCAGCAAGAATTAACTTCTGAACTCTTAGTGATGATGAGTTAAAATGAGATGATTTTATTTATTTGGAAGATCAATCAGCAGAAATGCATTTTAGCCCCCAAGCCAGGGCCCAGCAGACTGAGCTGACCTGCAGCCTGGCAATACAGATGGTTGGTTAAATCAACGGGGTAATTAGTGAATGACAGGAGGACTCACATAAATTAAGAGCTGGGAGAGCATTAAATCATGGGGGTATATTTTCACCATTTTTTCATTTTGTAAAATATGCTGTGTTGCCTTTTCTGGTCAGTTTGGCTCTGTACCACTTTCATATGCAAATATTCTATATATGCATATGCACACATGTGCATATATGCAAATACATGCAGACATATGCATTTACACTAGAATTAATATTAACACACTGACAGCAAATTGCTTGAGATCCTCCTGCCCATGCATTTATATAGATATATAAAAAAATATATCTCTGTGTGTGTGTGTGTGTGTCTTCTTGCTTCACTTCATCCTAGGGCTCTGTGAGTAATTGCTGAAGCAAGAGGAAGAACATATGTCTTGATTTCCACTGGATTGCACCGTGCATAACCAGTGCCACATGGAAAAAGGACTCCTAAAGCTCTGGATTCATCTCACTTAAGTGTGTCATCGAGGGAAAGCAGCCAGGAAATGCTGCAGCCTGGCTGAGAGTGGGAGAAGGTGTCACCAGACATCCCTGACAATGGGGACATGGAGCAGGGAGGTTTTTCATCTCTTCTTGGTGCTGCCAGGAGCACCAGCGAGCCCAGCTCTATGTCCTGTCCCTCTGCTGCCTTGTTGTGGCCCATCTGCCATGATTTAGGAGGCAACTTCCAAATAAAAGTCTCAAAAATTAAGCTTTTCATATTGATGGAGGAAGAAAACGATTCCCGGATCTTTCAAGTGACTCGTGGTTTAAATAAAATCAATGGGTTTTATGGATTTATGCATAATAAAAATGCCATCAGATGGCAGCCATATCACATTTCCCTGCTCTGCCTTTGGCAGTCCTACGTGTCCTACCTGCAGAATCACTGGTCAGGATGAGCCAGCCACATTTGTCCCCTCAAAGACCATGGGGACTCATCCATCCTGCTCGGAAAGCCTTTCCAAAATCTCCCTCCTCCAGCAATAGGAAAACGTCTTCAAATTTCCAGTGGAAATTTATTCCTGGCCAAGATGTGCCTTGTTTGATCTCCCACCCGTACTATCCTCTGACATAAATCGTTCCCCTTCCTCCCACCCTGAATGTATTTATGAAAAGTAATCATATCCCCTCTTAACCTGTGTTTTTCTAGGCTAAACAAGCCAAGATCTTTTAATCTCCTCTTCTAAGATAGGCTCTCAGCTCTGCTAATCACTCTGCCAGTCCTTCTCTGCACCTGTTCAAGGATAAATTAATATTTTCTTTTTCCAAAGAGAGGTCCCAGAACTGCACACAATACCCCAGAGGAGGTCATACCAATACTGATATTTCTCTGCATCTGCCAAATAAATGTCTTGTTGCATGATACTTTCTGCAGAACAAATGGAAAATAGATGCAAATCCATAAATTAATAACCATAGCACAACCTTAACCATAACAGAACCTTACTGAAGGAGATCACTGTTTACTTGGACTTGCATTCTGCTCCTTTGCATTTGTGGGTGCAGGTCCTTAACAGGCCTTAATCAGTGGGTTTCCATATTTCATTTGCCCTGAATGAGCATCGGGACCTTGTATTAAAGGAGGCACTGAGGAAAGTCATGTCTGTGTTTCCCTCAGCCTTCGCTGTGGCAAAACACCCTTTGAAATAACAGCTGAGGGTTTGAGCTGTGGAGGTGCAGAGTCAAATGATAAAAAACATTTTGCATTCGTCTCTTCTCTTTTCAAAATGATTTTCCAGTTTTACTTGGGGTTTAATTAAATTTCTGTAACCCAGGCAGGGAGTTCAGCCTTTCTTGATTAGTGCTCTTTTAGGTGGCTCTCCTGATAAGAATTTAGCATCAACAATTGAGCTAACAAGCCCCAGTGAACAGTTTATAGCAGGAGACTAATTCTATTAACACTTTGCAGTATCAGGACTCCACTTTGAGCTCAGACCTAAGAGGAGGGATGGGGGAGAGGGAGCAAATGTAAAATTTGGCAAATAAATCACCAAGATTCAGCTTCTTTGTGGGCAGACCTCATCTGGAAACTATTTTAGCTGACAAAATCAGAATTTCACCTGGTTTGGTTTTTTTTCCTCCTGACTGATGTCTGCACTTTTTTGGCTCATTGTGATAAGGGTTGGGAATAAGGAGTGGAACTGAATGGCAGCATTGATAAGAGAAATGAAAGGGTAATGTGATGACAAGATACTGGAGTAGGGCCTCTGCAGTTGGCCCTGCCTGTGCTGGATGTGTGCTGGAGTACAGAATGGTCAGGAGAGAGATGCTTGTGCTGACAGTTCCAAATTAGTCTACTGTGAGAGAAAAATTGAGGTGAATGCTCTGCAGAAACATTTCTGTTACTTTTTGTGTGACAATAGAAATGTCTTGCAAGTCTATTTTGATTCACAAGAATTTTCTCTCTCTCTTTCCTTCTCCTCCCTACCCTGCTAAAAGCACTCCTAAAATCTCTCTCTGTTTGTGGTATGAAGTCTTGGCCATTCAGAGCTTCTCATCTTCAGTACGTAGAGACCCAGGTTTGGACTTGTCTGTTTTGACCCACCCACAAACCTCATATAGTGATCTCCTGTGTGGGAACCTCAGAAGCCAGAGCATTATTTTACAGCTGTAGTTTTCCTTTCTCACCTGGACAGCACAGATCCCTTTCTCCATCCCTGGCCACCATCTCTCCTGTTGACCTTTCTTACTTCCTCAAGGCACCCACTTAGGATTCCCAGTCATTCTTGCTTTTCCTGGGACCAGTCCTGTGGCTCTGCAGCTCTCCAAGACTGGAGGAGGGTGGGGATGCCTGTGGAAAAGGGGGCTCTTCCAAGGCTGGTGGCTGAGCTCTGTCACAACAGGAGCCCCCAGCAGCCTTCAGCACTCCCTGAGCTGTTTCCCCTGCCCTTCTCAGAAACAGGGGTGGGCACCTGGTGGAGCTGGTCCCTCCTGAGGGAGGCAGCAGTCACCGGCTAGGCGGGGCTGGGTGGCCGCACTCTCGTGTTCATCCGTGCTGTGGCTGGTGTTCACAGGCTGTGCCTGTTTTTAGTTTATTTATTATACAACACGGGCTAAAGATTCGATTCAATTATTTAGGGGATTTGATTACCTTTGCTGTCAGTGCAGCCATCGGGGAGGATTTAGCAGTGTTTCAGCCCCTCCTCAGCAGTGATGTCCCACATCTCCCACTGCTCCTACTCAAACCCCACTCCCTCAGCTGGCACCTCTGCTGTCCCTGCATGAAACCGATGACAAAACATGCCAAGGGTGCACAGCCACCCTCCCTCCCTCTCCCCCCATGGCTTTTGCTACAGTATCACTGAAAACTGTAGCTGTCAGCAGGGGCCCACCCTCATCAGGGGACTCCAGCCATAATCACTGCAGAGCAGATGCATGGATCTAAGTCCTGGATGCTCCCCAATATCAAATCACAGCAGGGAAACAACTAATACCCTTGTTCCCTCTCCTGAAAACGTGAAGACCCACTGAGAAATCCTTGATGAGGGAGGCTCAGACAGTGCTCCCAACCTCTCAGGACAAGAGGCAGCCAAAGCTTTGGTCCCCAAAGGCACCTGCACTGGCGGTGCTGCCGTGGGAGCCACGTAGTGAGTGTGGTCAAAGATCCCTCTGCCTTCATCTCTACAGCTGTTGGAAGTGGCCTCATGCACAAAGGGCAGTATCGTCATTAAATCCCGGGCAGGGTTGCTATGTGGCTGGCAGAAATTTTGTTTTGTTTTATTTCACAGTAATATATTCACCACCTCTGAACGTAATGGGGTGACAGATGGGAGCTGGGCCCTGGCTTTCATGGGAAAGGCTCCACTCAGCAGGGAAGCAGAAAGTTTCCCACCTAATCTTCTGCAACCTTCAGACTCCTAACAACTGTAAGAAGCAAAGCAATGGGTAGTTATTAAATTAATGACTTCATCCCCAAGCTGGTAATAAATATTTTATAGTTTTATCTCTCCACCCTGTAGAGTGCTCTAGACAGACCAGACTGTTTATTAATCTAGCTTCTGTATTTATGTTATTTAATTGCTAAACAGCCTCAGCATCATTAGGCTGGATTATTAAAAGTTGGAGCCTGAGAGGGAGTCCTCTAACAAATGGCAAAACCTCAGGAGCTTGATCTTGGACTTGGCTTATCAAAACCAACTCCTCTGCAGAGCTAAGGCCAGGTTAGTCCCTGTTTGAGTCCAAACCATTCAACCGTTGCCTCATGCTCAGTGTAGGTGGACTCTGGGACTTGTTGTGAGTAAGGAAGAGGCAAGGAAAAGTTTTGGCATATCCTGGTTCCAGTAAGGATGTGCTGGTGTTAACCTACTGTGGGCAGGATGCTGTGAGAGCATCTTAGCATGGACAGGTCCTTCTAGGGGAGCTCAGGCAGAGCATCTGCCCTTGTTCTACACCTCCATGTCTCATGCTTCTTTGGGTCATCACAGATAGTCCCTGTCATTTAAACAAAAGAGCACTGCAGGCATAGAAATGAAGGCAAGCTTTAGAGCTTCCTATACTTCTTTGTTGACAGGGTTGAAAATGTCTTTGAAACAGATAATGCCATTTTTACAATTGCTGGTTTATTCATCCCACTGAGAGATGGGAATGAAGGCAGCTAGAGTAACAAAAGCTATTTGTGTGAAGAATGCATTGTGGTAAATGTTAATTACTAATTGTCCGTTAACCAATGTTACCTAATTGTTGGAATTTGTTAATTTGTCTTACCCCTAGTTGCTCCTTCCCTCCCCTGTATTTGCATCCCCTTTCGCGTCGGGTCACCTCCACTGCTTCCCAAGCTAGCAAGTGAGATTGTGCAACCGTATGCAAAGGAGGTATGCAAATGGGGACCGAGCAAGGACCCTTGGGAAACAGAAAGCCCTAAAAACAACGAGCCAACCTAAAAATTCAAGAATAAAACAACACATTCTAGTAGGGAAGAAGTTGGACTATCTTCCTGGTCTATTTTCACCACTCAGATTGTGTCACCATAACCTAAACAGAACTTGCCTACAATGGAACCCCTGGGCATTTGAGCCACCCGGTGTCGTCATGAGGACTCCCGTAAGGACGGAAGCCCCAGCTCTGCCACTTGGCAAAGCTGTTCTCCTCCTCCTACGCGTCATTCCTGGGAGCAGTGGTGGTGTGCGTGACCCCTCAGGGCCCCTCCCCAAGCTGTTCCTCAATAAAGGCATAAAAAAGGAGTCTGTCTCCTTGCCCTATTTATAACATGCATCTTCCTCATACTTTCCAAAGCCTCCATCCCACAAGTCCTTCTGTACAAAACAGGAGGTCATTTCAGGATATATCTTCTGATAAAAGTGTAGGAGAACTGAGTGTGCTAACAAGTGCAGGCCAGAGCCTTTGAATCCAACCAAGCTGTGTTAGACCAATTTCCAGCTGGGGGCTGCTCCACTGGCTGCAGTGTCATCTCCAGCCCATCCCATTGCTCCCCAGCCTCAACATTGTCTTTCTGAGGCCCAGGAGGGATGAACTTGATGCTGAATGGCATCTCTGAAAAGCAAAGTTGCCTTCTCTCCCCAGTAACCTGATGGGAACGAGGCAATCCCTTCCTGACCACGCAGCTATGTGTTTGTCAGGACCCTTTGGTTGTGGGAGTGGGGTGAGGTGGTTTGAGCCATCACTCAGAGGAGCTGTGGGGCAAGGGGAACAAAAATCAGAAAAAAATGCACAAGACTGGGAAAGAGTTCTTCCTTTCTTCTTACAGCTGAAAGCCATGGCTGGAGCACCTCTCTCAGAGAGATTAGGTCAGTGCTGACAAGTGGAAGGTACCACTGGAGGAATGGGTCATTAGCACCTTTTAACAATTAACAGCTGCATCACTGAGGCCAAATGACTCTTGCTGGTCAGTGGTTTACCGAGGTGTTTAGAGACAACCATATGCTGACTAGCATCTCTTCCGCAGCATCCCTGAAGCCAAAGCCCTACTCTGCTATGACATTCCACTCTCACCTTATGCCCTGTTGGAGGAGGCTTAAGAGCTCTCCTAAGCACCCCTAAAAACTGACAATGTACCATCTTAAACCAATTCAATTCCCTTCCCTGCTATAAAGGACGCCAGTTCTGAGAAGATAACATCTCCCAGTGATGGCTCCCCGAGCTGCAATTTAGCACAATCTGAGTGCTCTATTATCCAGCTCAGCCAATTCGTTTAGGAAGGACAGGCGAGCATGTCTATTAGCTCAATCATCATAATCAAATATTGGCAGAAGGAACTGCTCAGCGCTGCAAAGTCGAGCGAAACCCCCATAGAGCAATTATGTGCCCTTCAGGAAAACACTGTGCCAGCCGATGAGGTGAACATGAGTCCAACTCTTTTTCCTCCTGTGAGAAAGGGACAAAATCCCATCAACTCCAAGTTAAGTCCAGCAAAACCTCAAAGAGACTTTGTCCTTGGGGCCCCTGAGCAAGCTGAGCTCCATCGCCAGCAGTCCTCGTTGCTGGGGGTGTTTATTCTCAGAGACCACTGGGATCCTAAGGCTGTCCTAAGCTTCTGCCAGTTTTCCTGTCCCAGGACACCTTGCAGACAGTAAATGAAGGCAGAAATATCTTCCAGTGAACACCCATGGCCATGTACATGCTCAAGGAAAGGTTTTAGGAAATCTTCCTTCTGCCCAAAATTTTCTCTACATTTTTCTGGCCACAGTTCTTACCTTTTTGGCTGTGTTTTACTCTGCCCCTTCACCTTTGTGCCTGTGGCAGGGCCACCTCCTTCTGCTGTAACCCAGCAGAAGTGCTTATGCTTCCGTGCAGGGACAGACAGAGAAGTTCAGTTTAGTTAATCAGACAATTGAATTTCTTGGTGATGAACCTGCATGAAATTCCTATTTGATCCAATTCACTCAGCTCCAAATGGCCTTAACATGATCTACCTTATGTTGGGGTTTGGGTGTTCTTCCCTTTTGTTTCTCTTTGCCTTTGGAATGTTTTGCCCATCAGTTGCTAAGGGACCATAATGGCCAGGTACTTAAGAAGAACAAAAGAAGTGATTGAGCTGAGGGGAGCGGCTATTGCCCAGGGTGGGATATACCTTAGAGTTTGGGATGGCAAAAGGCTTGGCTGGAGGAGGGGCTGGCACTCTCGCTCTGGACTGCCAGGGAGAACGTTTTGGAGCTGCAGCTGGATCCCTGTGCAGAGCTGTTTCTTCTGCCATGGAGTGAGTTTCTGTCCTGAACTGGGACCTGTTACCATCTGTGTGGGCGCCCAGGATCCCTGAGCTCGCCTCTCCCTGCTCTGCTGGAGGCTGGGCTGTCGCTGCCCTGTCTCCGCTGCTGCTCCGGTGCTGCTCTGGGTTTCACCTGCGCTGCAGCCTCTGCACCCCCTGCCTGCCAAGACACCCTGCCGGCCCAGCCCGCTGCCTTCCTTTCCCGAGAGTCCTGCTGGGACACTGAGATCGACTGCTCGAGGGGGTTTGTGAAAGTAAAACTTCTTTTCCATCCCCCCCCATCCTGGCTGTGTGGCAGGGGGATCCACCACACCATCGCCATGTGCTCCCCGAGCTCGCGCCACCAGCACCCCCTGCTGGCTGTGACCATCACTGCATCAAAGGTGCCTGCAAGCCAGCAGGCTCTCACTGGGTTCCTGCTTCTGGTGGTTGTTAGTGCCATAGTAGCTGTTGTTTGTTTGCTTTATTATAAATACTGGTAAAGAACTGTTATTCCATTTCCCATATCTTTGCCTGTGAGCCCCTTAATTTCAGAATTACTATAATTCGGAGGGAAAGGGTTTACATTTTTTCCATTCCAAGGGAGGCCCCCTTCCTTCCTTAGCAGACACCTGTCCTTCAAACCAGGACACCTTATTTCACCTCTGCTATAGCAGAGCAAAACTGCATTTTGGTAGCTTTAGAAATTATGTCTCCAACACAGAGATCAGTGAAAAATTCTCTTCATTGCCACAGCTTCAAAACATAAACTCTTACCAGAGAAAAGGCTCCATTCTTCCAGGAGGGCAATCTGTAAACATCACAGTCGGGTTGATGCAACTGAGCAAATCTTGTTGACAAAAACCAGCCATCTCCCAGCATTTGAGCTAAACCTCAGAGATCAATATGGTGAAGTTTTTTAGGAAATCCAGGAGGGAAAAGTGTCCATCTCTGGGCTGGCATCCCCTGTACCGCTCCTGATGGCATCTCCTCTGCTCACACACCACCTGTGGGAGCACAAAGCCACGAGATCATGAAATGGTTTGGGTTGGAAGGGACTTTAAGGATCATCCCATTCCATCCCCCTACCATGGGCCAGGATACCTTCCACTATCCCAGGGTTCTTCAAGTCACATCCAGCCTCACCTCGGACACTTCCAGGGATGGGACAGCCACAGCTTCTCCAGGCAACCCTTCCCAGGGCCTCCCCACCCTCACAGGGAAGATTTCCTTCCCAATACCCCATCTAACCCTGCCCTTTGTCAGTGTGAAGCCATTCCCCCTTGTCCTGTCCCTCCACGCCCCTGCCCCGAGATGTCCTTCAGGCCCTGGAAGAGGCTCTTCTCCAGGCTCCCTCAGCCTGTCTCCATAGCAGAGGTTCTCCTGCACCCCTGGGGATGTGGAACACTGGTGGGGCAGGGGACAAGTCCTGTGCAGAGGAATTCTGCCTGCAGCCTTCCTGGGATTTACGATTCTCCCCATCACGGGACTAACGGGATTTTAAGTACCTGGTTGGTCAGATGGTGGCAGCTCCTTCTTCTCCAAAGCCTTCAGAGATACCAAACCTAAATTACCCTGAAATCCCCCAGCTTAGGAGGTGGGAAGAGCCAGATGGGATGTGCACAGTCAGCAGGGACACACTGACCACCCCCGAGCCATGGTGCGGAAAAGGACAAAGCCCACTGGGAACACATTGGCAGCAGCTTGAAGAAAGACCATAGGAACTAAAGTCACAAACAGAACTGGGTTTTATTATGAAATAACCCTGCCAGTACATAAGGAAGTTCTGTCTGCAAAATACATTTCCTGAGGAAAGTAGATCACAGTATTAGTTTTCAGAGAATAACATGTAGCCTGCTATAACTTTCAATGTGACTTTTTATTATTTAAATATTAACAGTATTCCTTCACATAAACAAGTACTCAGTCATCACATAACCAACACACAAACAACAAAATAAATATACAACAAGAGCACAGTTTATTTTTTTCCCCGACTTAAATATTAAATAAATAATAAATACAGAATTTTCATTTCCTGTTATCAGTGCCTGAAACAATATGAATTAAAAAGAAAAGAAAAACTGAAAAAGTCTCTCTTACCTGCAGTGCCCCTGCCCCCACAAAAAACAAACCAAAAGTTATCAAAATGTCTCAGTTATAAAATATCTTTAAAAAAATTCCCATCATTAAAAGAATAAATAACAAAATATATAAAAAATAACTTGGTTGCATCAAAATTACAAGTAGGAGTTGTAGATAGGGTTTTTTCTTTTTTCTTTTTTNTTTTTTTTTTTTTTTTTTTTTTTTTTGGAGTATCATTTTTTTATGGTCAAAAGTTTTAATTTTTAACTTTTTTTTTGCTTCTTTTATCTTCATTTCTATGGTGCAGTGTCCAGTTTAAAATAAGTATAAAATTAATAAATAAAAAAGTTAAATAAATAGCAAAAAGTTAACATAAGTTGTTGTAAATATAAATTACATACATCTTGCCAAAATTAAATAATTTACAGGATAATTAAACTAACTACTTTTTTTTTTTCTTCTCTTTCTTCCAATAAGTGCAATTTCTCTACTTTTAAATACTAACTGAATTGCAGTCACAATCAATTTGGAGTCTATTTACATGTTAAGAACATTGTGTTTTTAACACCTCAAATTTTATACTTTTTTCCCCCTTTTTTTTTTTATTTTTTATTTTTGCACTTGGAATGGGTTCTAAAATAAGTGAACTCGTGAAGTCTGATCCTGCAAATGCTTAAGGATGGAGCAAACCCTCCCAGGCCAGCTACACTATGGAACTTAACACGGGGAACGACTCCAATCAAGCCACTCATGGGCTTCCAGGCCAGATCCAGTAGCCACTGGGGTTTTCCACTGACTTCTCCAAATTGTGAATTACACCCTAAATATCTGCAGGATTTGGCTCAAAATGATACCACAGTCTTGCCTTTTGTTGGAGTCAACAGGATTCTCCCCAGCTCTGCTCACCCCACAGCCAGGAGGGATGCAGGATACGGGATGTGGGATGCTGGGACTCCTTGGGGGGCTTTGCCTCACTGAAGTGTTTGGAGAAGGAAGCGAGCTCTGGATGGGAGCAAAGGTGAGGAGTAGCCCCGCGGGGTGACACCTGGCCCTGCCCATGGAGCAGTGCCCCAAAGACATTCATAGAGTTGTTCCCTAAGTGCACAGAGGGCTGCATGTACCCAGCTGCTTACAACTGCTTCTTTGGAAGAATTCCCAATACCTGAATCCTTTATTTTTTGCTTTTTTCCTTGTTGTTGTTGTTGTTGTTGTTGTTGCAGAATGGCACTCGCTCTGTGGTTTCATGCAAATCCTAGAACACCAAACCAAACCATCCTCATTGCCCTGTAGATACGTGTAAGAAACCAACTCCTGGTTCATGGTATGTAAGCACTTTTCTGGCCATCAATTAACATCTCTCTTTTTGTTGGATTTTGCTTCTTTTTGGTTTGATTTGATTTGTTTTGTTTTGTTCATCGCAATCTCAACCGTTCTCTGGCATTGATGTATGATCTCTGGACTGGCAGTACTGTGCCACTGTAGGGATGATCACAATAATGAAAAGAACCAGAACTGTCATCAAACACATTTCCAAAAAATCATATACACCGGACCATGACACATTAAAGAAATTCTTCTGTTTGAAATATCTGGAATTGGCCTATTCATAATAGCTACTCTCATATTTAAGACAGACAAAGGAATACTGTAGTTGCAAACTCCAAAAGCTTCCCTGAGAACCATTTTTCCATTGCGCTTTCCACTGGAGATCCAGAACTGCTCTTCAGATTTCTTTCAGAAAATAAAAATAAGCTACTTTATAATACTTCAGAGTTCCCATGCCCAGTGGATATCTGAACACTTCCGGGCTGGGAGGCCCAGCACGGGTTCAGATTTACAGGTAGCTTGCAGCTCCAGCACTTGTAGCAACATAGAACATAACTCATGTGTGAGTAGGTGATCTGGACATACGACCATAGACAACATGAGGGTTTAAGCCAGTCATACACTAGTCTTGGATCAGACAAGACCCTGTTCTTGTAATGTTTTAACCCTTGGATCAACTCTGCAAGAGCACAGCAACTCATGAAAGATGCCTACTCTTCGCCTGCTACCAAGCCCCACAGCCTACTGGAGAATTTAACCTTCGATCCTGATCTACCTCGTGGTCCAGGTAGGAAAAAATCCCACTTTTCTCAAGAAGGTCCAAAGTAAATGAGAACATTGAGTTTGATCAGTTCCATGTCTCAGAAATGGCCTCCTGGTTACATTTTGGTCCCTTTTTTTCTTTCCTTTTCTTTTTTTCATTCATTAAACAAGTTTTCTAACTTGTAAACCTGAATACTTGGAGGGGAAGTTCCATCCTACAGTATGTTTGCTTGCTGCTTTCCATGCCATGGTACTACACCTGGATGCCCTTGACAGCCTGCTTGATGCTCTCCAGCAGATCCTTGTTCTCTGGGTTCTGGTAGCACTCCTGGTTGGTGTACATGTCTGTCAGCGTGTTCACGTAGGCATCAAAGTTCTGTTCACTAATTGGATCCTGCAGCCAAAAATAAAAAAAAGCCAAATAAAAGCCTTAGTAGAAGAGCAGGAAGAGAATGACAGTCCTTTCAATAAATCATCTGCGTATTTTAGTGCCGGGAGAAGTTGTGGATTCCTTAAAGTGCTCAAGGCCAGGCTTGGAGAAACCCAGTCTAGTGGAAAGTGTCCCTGCCCCATGACAGGGAGCTGGAACAGAGTGAGGTTTAAGATCCCTTCTGACCCAAACTATTCCATGATTCTCTGTATGTACAGACAGATAAAGGTCTGCACACAGAGCCTTTTCGTGTGCAGTGCTGCATCTACAGGAATCTCATCATCACCCTGATCCTGCCAGATCCTAACCAGGTCCCTAACTTTATGCACTGGCCTTGTGGAACTATTAACAGCATCAGGTTAAGTGTGTGCAGGCAGCCTGACAGGCTGGACGCTGAATTAAGGCATGGAAATGAAGGGCTGGAGGAGGACAGAACTGCTGAAACATCACTGAGGAAACCAAAGGCAAAGTCAGGTCACCTTGGGCTCACAGCTGCCCAGCCCAGCTCTCTGCTGCAGTACAGCTTCTGCTTTTGAGGGGCATTGCAGGTACCGAACTTGGGCTTAATGGGGAAAAAAAAGAAGGAAGAAAAAGAACAAAAATAAAATGAGCATATAAGTCTCATGGGCATTGCTTAGTTGGAGTTGTCTGAAACCTTGAAAAAATATTTGCTGAACAGTTTATTTGACCTTTATGTGTCAAGTATTTTACAAAAAAGATCTCAGTGAGTGGTTTTCTGCCAGTTAGGCAGCTGGGTGAATACTATCCAAAACTGCTCTGCTGGATGATGGCTTCTCTCCAACTAGCCTGAATTTAAATACAAACCCCAATGAAAAGGATTCCCAAAAAAAAAAAAAAAAAAAAAAGCTCATTCCTCCAATCATTGCAATGGTCTTTATGAGTTGTAAGAGGGCAGCTTCCTCAACAACACGAGCCCCACCTCCACACACCTGGTTTTGACAACAGTAATTACATTCCTGGGAATAGAGAGAAGATAATTAATAGCCTTTTGTGGTTTAACTATTTTAATGCAGTCTTTTCATTTCTCAGTAACTCTATGGTAACATGCTGTGGGCTGTTAGACATTGTTAAATTAAACAAAATACGTTCTCTTTAAGAATGCTATTCTTTAGCTGCCAGCTATTCAAAACTGAATTGAAACTACCTGCATTATAATAGGAGCTCTAAGATCTTTCTGACGTTAAAATCCAATCCCTCCTGATCTCTGCTTGTGCTGTCTTAGCCTAAAAGGCACTGGGTGCCCTTGATAAAGTTTCCTATTTTGTGATAGTGCTCCCAGATGTAATGAGACAGAACAATAGATAAAAAGGGAGATCAACAGAAAATTACAACAAAAGGGAGATATAATGTAAGCTTCAGAGATAAGGGAAAAGTACTGATCTTATAAAGGACACATAGGTGTATGGAAAGAAATTCTCCCACTCTTTAATTGTGAAAAAGCCTTATCATTAATTGGGTTTGGCACAGCTCCTCCATCACACTGGCTTGGGCTGAGCACTGCCAGAAGTTCCTTACCATGTGCGGAAGGCGGATATTGGCAAGACTTTGGATGAGAGCCTGGCTCAACCCTGAAAGCTCCAGGAACAGGGCTTCGTTTTGCTCCTCTATGATCTTGTTTTCCTCCTCAATGTTCTTCAGGTTCTTCTCCATGGTGGAGATCTGCAGAGCAAGGAGCACGGCAGGGTTACCAATCCTCAGCAGTGGCACCCAACAACACCCTGCACCCCTGGGCTTGAATGCATGGCCAAGGACACAAACCTGGGACTGGAGTTTCACCATGGCCGCTTCCATCTCTGAGTTGGACTCGTTAAGCTCACTGATCTCCTTGTTCAGCTGCTTGATCTCCTCATCGTTCTCCAGAACTGCAGGAGGGAAGGTCACAGGCAGTCAGCAAATGCTCTTGGGAAAAGCAAGTGTTGGACTTTTACAGGGTATACCTCTCACCTGCCTTTTTTTCCTCTTTCTTATATAATTAATATTTTTATCATCACAGTTCAATGATGCTTGAACAGGTCAATATGTAAATGTAAAAGCAAAGGACAGCAGAGCAGTTGGAGTCCAACACATCCCCATACCTGGGCAAGGTTGATTGTCCTGAACAATCAGGTCACTCTCCAATCCCGAGTTTGGACTGATGCCATTTAAAAAACTAATGCATGTCTTGATGAGCAATTACAAGGTCCATGAAATAAAGCAGTATTTCTAGAGGAGTGCAGGTATTTATAGATTCCAAACTATCTAAGTATTCAAGTTCAATGCTTGAACCTTGTCAAATACCACAGAAAACTCAGTAATAGAACTGGAAATGCAAAGTGCCATCGCTAACAAAATTCCAGATCCAGAAATATCTCAGTATTAAAAGCCCTGAATAGGTGAAAATTGCTGAATGACTGCAAGGGATTTGCAAAAATACCAATGAATATATGAAGAAAAAAAAAATCTGAATTTCAGCATTACTTCTTTTGCCTTCTTTATTGTTGCTCCCTTTAAAATGTGGGACTCAAGGAGTGGGACTGGTACCACGCCACCATAAACACCCAGAAAACCCAAGGAATGGGTCTTCGAAGTACACCATGTCCTTGAAGTCTATGTCCAAATTTCAGCTGAAATCTCCCCAGTCTATAAAGATCTGTGGGCTCAATACCCTGACACACCTGCAAGGCAAAGGAGTGAAAAACCTTACCATCGCTGGTCTTGAACTTTGTGTTGAGAATTTCATCCCCTGAGAGTTTTCCTTTCTTCCCAGCAAAAGTAGCTCTTGGACACCCTGACAAACTGAAAAACAAGTAAAAATGGGTTTCATAAACCCTCAGTATTTATAGGTGCTTACGTTTGCAACATAAGAGCGTGTGCCATTTGGTGGAATTCAAGCTGTGAGACAGTTCTTCTAAAAGCTTTTTATGGTACAGAGGAAATTGCTTTATGAATAATGCCACAAACCTCCCCACTTATAAAGTGAGAGCAATTTTCTTTAAGTAAAGATTAAAAACACATTGCTTGCAAAAAGAGGAGGTGTGCCAGGTGAGGAGGGTGAGATGAGTCTGGTTGTCGTGGGCACCAAACCCCCATTTGTGGTGCTCAAGTTCTGTTCCAGCGTGCAAACAGAGATTTAGATTAGAGGCTAGGAAGAAATTCTTCCCTGTGAGGGTGGTGAGGCCAGAGTTTCCCAGAGAAGCTGTGGCTGCCCCATCCCTGGAAGTGTCCAAGGCCAGGCTGCACGGGGCTTGGAGCAACCTGGGATAGTGGGAGGTGTCCCTGCCCATGGCAGGGGGTTGGAACGAGATGATCTTTAAGGTCCCTTCCAACCCAAACCATTCTGATTCTGTAAGTATTAAAACAACCACACATCTTCTCCATTTAGCAGACTTCAACCTGACTGAACTCAGCACCAAAAGCAGCACTTCTTGGGCCTCGCATGAGGAGCCGAACACTTCTCAAGCAGCGTCTCAGGGCAGGTAGGTCTGTCCACAGCAAAACCATCCCGCTGCCACTGATTTGAACCCCGGGATTTACCTTCTGTGAGTGAGGAAGCTCCCGTTGGCGTGGCCAGAACCGTCACAGCCTGGCGTGGGGCAGGTTGGGCCTTCGTTCTTCAGGGACTTCCAGGAAAAGGAGGAGCCATTGAGGGATCCTTCCTTCTGCCTGCGGGCTGCCAGCGGGCAGCCAGAGGCGCTGCGGTGGGATGCATACTTGCCGCTGATGTGTCCCAGCCCAACGCAGCCCGGAACCGGACACCTGGACACAGGGAACCACCCAGAGTTACAGTGCAGCACCCCGGAGGAAGGGACAGAAGGAAGGAGTAAAGGCATGCGGAAATTATTGGTGAGCAGCAACGAGGAAGCCTGGGAATAGAGTATTCGCATGTGGGTCTCGTCTGGAGTTCACAGGAGAGATACTTGGTTGATGGAAACAGCAGATGGGAAATTAAGAGCTACGACTGCTCCTTCAAAAGAACCAAAGACAATCAAGGGGAATTCTGCAGGGGGGAAGTCTGTAGAGGCCGCATCACACGCAGCAAAAGCAGGTCCCAGTGGTGTCAGAAATCAGGTATTTGGTGCCTCACTGGGGACAGAAATGACCTGGGATCCTGATGTACCCCAAGGCTGACACTCACACTGAGCCATCACACTCTTACTGCTGGCTCTGCCTGGAGTCACAGCAGATGAACCCAGGCTCATCTCTTATCATCCTACACCAGCACAATCAGTACAGCACAGGAGCACGGTCTGTGCCCTTGGGGACACAGCCCTCCCCAGGAGCCATCCCTGAGCCAGGAGCTGCTCAGGCTGTGCACAGCAAGCTGCAGCACTGTTCCTGTCAGGAGGGCGTCCGAGGGGTTTCTGAGCCTGCACCCCGTCAGACAGGACAAATCACCGGGCCATTGCTCACCCTGCAGCCACAGCATGGACTCACTTGCCTCCTCCTCCTCCTCCTGGTTCACATCCTGCCTCTCTGGGGAGATCAACCCACGCTCTCAAGGGGATAAAGTGGGAATTACCATCGAGGCAGCACACAAGCCCTGCCATTACCAGGCTTCTGCCTTTTTGTGGCCAGTTGAAACACACAGGAGCTGTGAGTAGCCTCGTGGAAGCACCAACACAAATTGTGCTACTGCCAAGCACACAAGTGGCTCTCTAAAAGGCACCTCTTTCCTCCCTCCTCACCTAATGGCATTCTCCCTAAAACCAGCCATCCCACAAGTGTGGTGTACCTATCAGGGTTTCTGCTGTGGTTTGCATTTGTTTTAAAAATGCTTGTCAATTATAAATACAGTTAAAAGTTTACTACTCAAGGGAGGTTACTCAAAAATACGGGAGGTTGAAGGAGGTAAGAAATGACAAATATAACCCTCATGTCCTCAGTTTGGAAGCAATTAGGGACTTTGAGGCTCTCCAGCAAAAGCATTCGCAGAGCTGCTCCTGAAAATCACAAGCTGCGTTTCACCACAGAAATTATTGCCCTGATTGTTTACATTCCACACAAAAGGGAGATGACAGCAA